>JAHBCN010015418.1:0-21114 GCA_019359885.1 Listronotus oregonensis
AAAAGTGGAACTAAGTGTAAATAAGTTCTATATTTGATTTTTATACCAAACGGGTTTTAGACTTATTTGACTTATTTCAGAAATTAAAAAATAACTTTATGGTAATGTTTATAAAGAAACAAATTCAAGTGTTGTGGTAAAAATGCATCCGACTTCACTACTTCAAGAGTTAGAGTAATTAAGTGAAAACTAGTTTACACCAGAATTTATACCAAACACCTAAATTACACTGACAATAACATACAGGTCATTCACAAAAAAGTGTAAAATAGTGTACACTATTTCTGGATAACAAACAGACCTGGGTTGTGCGTATAAAAATAAAACGCCGATCACAAGGTAATAGTCACGCCCAAATTTAAAACATCACATTTTTTAAGGTTATGGATATATAAGTCGCAATTTTCCGACTTTCAACTTTTGAAATTTTGGCAAAACATGATAAAATGGCTTCAAAAATAGTAAAGGTAGGTCTAAAAACTATAGTTTTAAATAATTGTATAAATATAGTTGGTACTTTGTGTTCTGTTTAATATAACCTGACTAAAATCTAGTGTATTTTGTGGTAACATGAGAGAACTATTAACATAACATAAAATTGCTTCCAGACATTTCATTGGTTATAATAATGACCTGAGTACTAAAATAGCCAATGAAATTTATTTATGCTTATATATTTAATAATTTTTATTTTTAAAAAATAAACATTTAAATACCATTTTCATAATAAAAATTAATTAGTAAAAAAAAATCCAGTGAGGCCTTTAATATTACACCTAAATTAATATTAATGATATTCTATGAATATTTTTATAATGTTGTAAACTTAAGTACAGGGCATCTTCGACAGTATTTAGGCCTTGTCAAAAAAACAAGTTCATTATAAAGTATTAAATGTTTTGGCTGTATTTTTCTTTTAATTTCCTTGTAAATACTTACAACTTACATACTAAGTATATTTTTTATTAAAGAATATAATTTTGTTGACTGTAAGCTAGTCGGAGAACAGCAATTAGGTTTATTCTGTGTTAATTATAAACACTTACTAGGGCTAGTTATGATATTATAAACAAAGGTAATTTTTTACTTATGGTCTACGGCCAATTTTCTTCAGATTTCTTATAGGCAATTTTTTTTTGGGGCGCTGATCACGAATTTGAAGTAATTTTTTGTCAGAATCTTCCAGTTTTTGAGCTAGACGCCTGAAGTTCACCTAACCCCAAAATGCACAAACTGCTTTAAATTCGTGATCAGCGCCCCAAAAAACCCCTACTTATACGAAATTTGAATAAAATCGACCATCAGCCCAATAAGTAAAAAATTACCTAAAAAAGTCTAGACAGGTGTAGGTAACAGTAAATATTTTTGCAGTCCATTAAAACTCTGGGAGTTTTTCAAAAGCCAGGAATTTTCGACAGAGATATAGGAGCTCTCCTGCCAGAGGCCTACAGAAAGTTCTACAAAGAATGGAAAGAGACTGAACCTACTGCCGTTCACTATATTCCAGAAGTTGGAAAATGGAAAAGGGATGATCTCACTGGGGAAGTGTAAGTTTTTTTTTATTATTTTACCTATATTTTAAAAAATTAGCTGCAAATCCTTTTTACTCTCAAGTTTTCTTTTAACATTTTAGACACCCAGTACAAAATATCCATTCCCCTTATCTACCCCAAGGAACACAACAGACATATGTGGGGTGGAGAAGGAGTTGTACAGGGTTTTCAAGTCAGGGATAAACACCGTAGAAGGGTGCCCCATTTTTGGGTGCCTATTCTTAAAAGATCAGTGGTCCATAGTGAAGTATTGGATACATTTTTTTCTGTAATAGTCACTGATAGAACAATAAGGTTAATCAATGCAAATTATGGGTTTGACCATTACTTGTTAAAGGTAAGCTAACATTTAGGATGGATTATTAATTTTTTAAAATGATGCAAAATGAAATATTATTGTAGAAAAAACATTCTTTTTTTAAAGGTCATTTGTATTGAATAAAATTATAACTCTAAATTGTAAAATACCTTTTCAAATAATAAATTTATAATGTCTGATTAGTGATAAAAAAATGATATCTTAAAATAAATTAAAGGTTACACAGGTCGTTAAATTTCAATATGAGTTAAATGAACTTGACCTTGAATTAAGAATCTATTAAATGAGGTATAAATATATTCTGGGCAAAAATAAACACTTGTGATATTTTGGCATGATAAGATTGTGCAGTTTTTTGCGACTTTGTTAAAGAAATTTAAAACGTTTTATTATTGTTTTGTTCTCTTAAAATCAAATCAAAATATTAGTTATATTGGAAAGCTACAAAACATGATACAATAACATTAGTGGTTACAATGATCAATAATGCTTTACACATGTTAGACACATGTGTATAATAAATAAATTTAAAAAATCTTAAGATTAAAGGTGCCTTTTCTCTTAATAACATTGCTAGTGTTAAATAGTGTATACAGCTTTGAGCTAACTTTTGAGAAAAATACAATAATTAGTTGTTAGTCACAAACATAAAGCATTCTTACCTTTAGAGTTGATCCAAGATGTTTAATATATTTTTTGTCATTTAGGTGTTTTTTAGGAGCACATTTTACAACAGTAAAAAAGTTGTAAAATTTAAGTTTTGTTTATTTGGCACACAATTTTTGGCAAATAATTCATGTAAATAAAATATCTATACCTATTATTGAATAATGTCGGTTTTGTGATATATATGATTAAGTTAGCTGGAGGTTGTATATTGTAAATTGTGGCATTGAAGTCAGTGATTTTCCCAGAACCATTTAGTTATGGAGTCATTAGAATAACAGAAATTAATAATGTCACCAGAATTTGTGTAAAAATTAACAACAGGGAAATGTGGGTTTAAACACGATTTTAAATAAACAAAAAATATTTGTTATATTCAATTTTAGTTTTTTTAAATCTTATTTTTATTCATTTTTTCTATTGGCTATTAAAAATAATAAAAAATAGCTTATTATTTTATCACAGAGTATAATTGCTTTTTAGACATAATTGGAGTCCATTATGGAAAAAGGAACCAACCATCATGTACATTTTTTTGAAGAAAAGTAAAAAAAACTAATATATTTTTAACTGAAATGTTTATTAAACAAAATATATTTATTTATTATTATATTTTGTTAAACTAATAGAATTTTTAGCTGAAATATTTATTAAACAAAATATATTTATTTATTATTATATTTTGTTTAACAACTCTTTCAGTAAAAAATATTAATAGTTTTTTTAAATTTTCTTCAAATAATATAAATGTTGGTTGGTTTCTGGGTGCATAACGGGGGCCAATTAAAACAACAGCCATTCACAATCAACCACAGAAATGATGATTTTTAAATTGTCCACACTTTTTAGATGCACTACTCGCGTCTAGCCACATCCCTGCTGACGAGCTTCTTGACATTGTTGACACATGAAACATGTTATTATGCAGGGATTTGGCGCGTAATTTGAAAAGTGGGTTTTTTTCTAAATAATACATTTAATGTAAAAGTAAACAAATCATGGGTCTTTTCTAATACGCCTCCGCATTTTTACGTCTAATATATAATTGGGGAAAATAAAAAGCTGCTTTGCTAACCAGAACTTACCATGACCGACTAGGCTTTTGAATTTGTCTAAACTATCCCTACATAGAAGTTATTACCAAATATTTTATAATTTTTGATATGGTAGAAGTTATAAAATTTTTTAAAAGTGTAATTATATATTTCCCAGGTTTTTTTAGTACATTGTTAAAATTTTATTTATAACTTCTACAAATAATTTAGACAAATTCAAAAGCCCTAAGTTCTAGTCGGTCATATTTAGTTCTGGTTAGCAAAGCGGCTTTTTATTTTCCCCAATTATATTTCAGACGTAAAAATGTCGGGGACGTATTTAAAAAGAACCCAAATTATTACATTAAAATGTAATTTTTTAGCCGAGTCCCTGCATAATAAAGCATGTTTCATGTCTCAACACTGTCAAGAAGCTCGTCAGCGGGGGTGTCGCTAGACGCGAGTGATGCACCAACAAATAATTCAAAAATATTTACATATTAAAATTATGCCTTTAGAAAGATCTATTAATAAACTAATTTTTTTTTAGCACATAGTTATGTAACTAGTAGTAGAGAATAGTCAGAGTGACTTTTTTAATGTCACGCCAAAAAATCCTGTAGTAAATATATTTTTATATTTTAAAACCAAAAAGAACTGCTTTCTTTTTCGCATAAGGGAATTCACTAAAACCATCTAGGAAACACGAATGGCACTATAAAATTACATCAATAAAAAATTGATGTAGAAAATAAACAGTATTTTATTTAAAAATTTCTAGTATCTTGTATGCAAAATATGTCTCAAAATATAGGAGCATGATAACTTTCAAGAAAATTTTATCTTGTTTTAAAATATTGAATTAAATAATAAAAAGTGATAAGCCTGACCATCATCAGAAAGATGATTTTTGCCTAAAAAATATTTTTCATACGTAAATGCACTTTTCTTTAATTATTTTAGTGCCTTTACTAGATTAGAGAATTAACTATTGCAGAAAAAAATAAGAAACAAATATATCCAAAAATATTTTTAGGAGGTGAGGGAAGCAAGAACGTTTTTAATTTAAAAAACACCCATTGACTTTTATTATTTAAAATTGATAGCAAAAGCTATCAATTTTAACCAGATTAAAGTCTTTCCACTACTCCTATTTTTTTTAAATTTCTATAGAAATGTTCAACTAGTTCAACCGAAAATCTGATAGTTTAAATTTCCAGTCTGACTAGGTTGACTTTTGTGTATAATTGATAATATGCTATTTTTATTTTTATGTATTACAACAGAAAAAAACTTTAATAGAAAAGTGTGTTTTTGTAATGTTAAAAAAATTCTACTGGCATTGTTTCTAAAGAATTTGATATAACCTATTTTTTTTTTTTTTTTTTAATTAAACAATTCGTGAATGAAAGTAAATATATAATCTGAGTTTTGATGTTGCTATGTCTCTTTTACTGAATATATTGCTGCTTTGTGCCAGGGAGATACATAAGTTTTTTTTTGTAAAATAGTTTTTGTGCTATAGGACAAATTGACAGAAATGAGTAATATGGTATTTTATAATTAAAGGACTCTTAAATGTGAAGAATTAATAAAAACTGCCTAAATATTCTTTATATCTTTGAAAGTATGACTTTGACATACAGTAGGACTTTTTATGAGGCATAACTAGTTTTTAAAAAGCTGTAAATATAAAACTTAACTATTTGTAAATCACTTGTTTTTGAACTTAAATCCTAATTGTTTTAGACTCCCGCATGTGATTTAAAATCTCTTCTACCTCTTGGATTAAAACGAAAAATTCTCAAGGAACTGGAAGCCGGTTGTCCCATTTATAAAGACAGGCCAGAACTTCAGAAGCAGATATTAGAAAAATATGAAAAATATTTAGAAGCTGTAAGTAGAATATATCTAGTAATCTTTGTTTTATTTTGAGCTATATTCTAGAAATCTCATTAAAGTACTGTATAGTTTGCCCCCTTTTCTAACAATTGAGTTATAAGAGATCATTTATTCATCTATATGCATATAATGTAGACTTTAGATAGACTCTATATATATATTATATATATATATATATATATATATATATATATATATATATATATATATATATATATATATATATATATATATCATGATACTATACTAAAGATAAACAGATGAATAAGTATCTCTAGTAACGTCATAATATTTAAAATATTTAATATATGCATTATTTCTGTTTAGATATAGATGGATAAGCGCATATTTATTTATTTTTAAAGTCATATAATGAAAATACAATAAACTTAAAAGGCTTTAAAACACTGCATTCCCAACCGACAAAGAATTGTTTCGTCAGTGACGTCATACGCAACTCAGTAGAAATTAAATGCCAATGGTTTATCTTCTAGTAATATATATGTATATATTATATATTATATATATATATATATATATATATATATATATATATATATATATATATATATATATATATATATATTCATGTTAGTTATATAACTATTTGTAGTACACACCTGAAGAAATTGACTGGTATGGGTATTCATTCACCGATGCATGTAATAGAATAAAGAAACAGATGGAAGAAAAGGAAACTAAAGTGCCATTAAAATACATTTATAGAGCCCAATTAATAGATCAGCTTAGAGCAGCTAATATTGAAGAGGCCATGTCGGAGACATTGAAATCAAGGTAAATAATAAAGTTCTACCATTATTAAACAACAGTAGTCTGAATTTGCCTTAATCTGTATAAAAAATTACCAGCTGTGGAACTATGTAACTTATAAAAAGGATTTTTTTTAACAATTTTTTCTTTCTATTTCTATTTGGCACTATAGAGTCTTTTCGACAGTTTTTGCAGATCGCCTCTACTTTTGCACCCGTACTATTAAGAAAAGTCACTAAGTTAATAATGCCTATAAAATAACCTAACCACATTAATTAAATTTTACAGAAGGCGTAAATAATTACATTGCGCGCTGCTAAAAAACGTGTAGCGCCATATTAGAAATCACAGGAATGAAGATCAAAGATTAAAATAACAACAAAACTTAAAATTATAAATATCAAAATTCTGGTCCACATTTAAAAAGAGAGATTTGATGATAAATGTAAAAATTGAAAACATTTGATTCAAATTGTAAGTGCTTTAATTTATTGAGAAAGAAAAGTGACAAAAAAGTAGTATAATCCATTTTTAAAAAATTTATAACAATAAAAAAATTCCATAATTTATTTTTTTTCCAGAATGTATTGTTGTTTAAAAAGTTTTTTAAGATACTGTAATATATATTTTTTTCAGTGAGAGCGGCTTAGGCAATACATGGCTGCAGAAGATGAATCCTTTTGGCAAGAAGAAGGAAACCTAAAAGTCCAAAGAATTTCGTTGTAGATTTTGTTTATAAATTATACAGTTATTATAACATTTATTATTGCAGTTTTTTTTAATTCACAACCCAAAGAATATCTCCTACTTTTTATGACCATTTAAAAGGAAATTTTGCGTAGTGATGCACTTTGTTAACCCAAATACAAGACAAAAACAAATTGCAGGAAAGCTGGAGCCGAAATTTCAACGTGAGCGCGGTCATTAGCGTTGGGCGTTGGGTCATACGACTCTTTTTAGTGAGCGCTCTCGATTTGCTTAGCTCACTTAAGTGAGTCATATTCACTGAGCTGTTCTTTTGAACGATAACACCTTGTCCATACGGACGCGCTGTATCACATCGCGGCGTGGCAGGCTCTTCGCTCTTCTTGGTTATACGAGTCCTTAGCATGCGATGTTGTCGGATTCGTAATATTAATATAATAAACTGCAGACACTGAGCCGTAAAGGTATTACTAGTCCAGGAAACGAACCATTTTTCCTAGCAATTTTTTCAAAATCCATAAAATGACTTGAATTTTTGACAGGGTTTTTGGGTTTTGTACCCGTGGACACTTGATCAGCGTGTTGAAAACTTTTACTTTGCAAAGTTTGAAAACAATTGGCCGTAAATCATTTACAATAGAAAAATTGCTGGGTCCTTAAAAATGCATTTATCTCGAAAACAGTTGTTCCTAGAGACCTAAATAGGATATACATTTCCGGTACCGCAGTCACTTCTGCGGGGGCTGAGCACCTGCCGGACGCGTCTCCAGGTGGCGGATAGGAGAACGGCCAGGTCCTCTCTGGAGCACTTGGTTAATGACGGGCATAAGTAGGGTGCGAGGAATAAACCCTCAAAGCCTTTGCAGAAACTCGTCGTCGGACCAACTCCCAAGCCAAGGTGAAACAGCATAAGCCGAGGGCTGCATGATTGAGGGAGCTCAATCGTTATTATGCGAACTCTGGAACGGCAAACCAGTTTAAATTTAGCCTTCTCTGGCATGCGGGGCTCTGCCAGGAGTGACAGATTACTTCCTAGCTACTCGTGGGACAGACATGGATAAAGAACGAAAAAATGATGATGACAACAAATCTGAGGATGGAGCAACACTCACCTCAAACAACCAAGCACCGCCGCGGTAAAGCATCTGCGGTGCTGAAGCAAAAAAGGAAGAAGGCGCGTGTAGAACGGGAAAAGGCTGCTTCAGCAGCCGGTTCATCACAATCTTCCACTTCAAAACTAATGTCTAAGGGCAGCGCCTGATTCCTCCTCAAAGGGGCCGGACGCGTCACACAACAGACAAAAAGACACCGTTCAGGCTCGCCCACGGAGGTAACCCCTATAAGGGTCAAAAAGGCCGCGACAAGAAGTCGCACCTTCCCGACCTAAAGCAGCTACAGTGAGGCGGCTACCAGCCACCTCAGGGTAGCTATCATAGACAAAGACAACCCTTATGGCAAAATCACACCGATAAAGAACCGGTTGTCAGAAAATGTTATGGGAGAGCTGGATAAAAACATCATGTCCGCCTCATCTAGCAAAACCAAACCTCCACATTTCGCTCGTGGACCTACTCGGGGAGATTATCAGAGTCGTTTGGATGATGATATATCCCTAACGTGGCTGAAGCACACCGTTGCCAGCCTAGTACCATGGAGTAATGCTTCACTTACAGTCATTGGAATAAATCAACTCCCAAAGCTCCCCAAAGACTTCTCTCGGGGTACCAGGAGAATCTGCTGGGGACAATGCAAATAAAGAGACGATCTTACGTCGACTTGAAGGTCAGAATCCAGACCTCAAAGTAGCCAAATGGTGTGTCTTTCACCATGAGGCAAAGACGGCCCAGGAAGGACACCTCTTCGTCTTCGGTATAGGAGACGAGGACATAAGGCTACTCAAAAACAGGTCAATGAGCTTGAGCTACGCGTTCACCTCTCTGACTTTGAGAGCCAGAATGGAGGCGGCGGCGGGGACTGCTGGTGGCGTCGAGACCTCTGCAGCAGTGCAGGTCGGCGATGCCACCACTGCCGCCACTGCTGCCACTCCCGCCCCAACGACCGCTGAGGAGATGGTGGTCGACGACGAACCTCAGGGGACTGATGTCGAGCCGCAATCTGTGGCGTACGATAGCGGTTCTGGGGGGAACGTCGAGACACCAACCCAAGGTGACTCAGACTGTGGGTCGAGCACATCGGCCTCCAGTGACACTACGCTCACTCCAACTGAGCAAAACTAAACAACTGCTACCTACACTCATGGCTTACAAGGCAGCAGTTACTAAACAGGTAAGATTTATACAGTGTAACTTGCAGCACAGCAGGGCGGCAACGGCAACATTGTGCCGTTGCCGTTGCTGCCCGTATCCTGCAGCCTTGATGGGCTGCAGGATACAGTAGCACTGATCCAGGAACCCTGGAGAAGCCAAACCAAAATATTAGGCTTAGGCAAACTAATGGGTAAAATTTTTAGCTTTCCAAGCAATAGACAACCTAGGACAGCCATTTCCTAGGTCATTTCAGTCATCGCATACATCTTTCCACCTCAGACGTCATGTAATCAGGATGGAATATGTTACGAATGGCCAAGAAAACCATTGTCCTGGGTTCAGTATACCCCCCTCAGATGCAGTCACACCACCACCTGGGAAAAAATGGAGGATCTGGTAGAATACTGCCGCAAACACAGTTTGGAGCTTGTTATGCGCTGTGAACTTAACTCACACCATATCAGCTGGGGCAGTAAGGACTAACACTAGAGGTAAGTCACTTTGACTTTATCATAACACATAATCTAAGTATTATAAATCAAGGCACCGAGCCACTTTTGTGAACTCGCGCTGTCCAACAGAATTGATATCACTTTTAGCACCACTAGTATATCTAACTTAATACAAAACTGTCAGGTATCTGACGCAGCTCAATGTCAGACCACCGCTGGTTAACGTATGAAATAAACTTTTCTGTAACAACATTACACTAATCCCGGATCCTCGAAAAACAGATAAGGTACAGTAAAGAGCTGTTGGTAGAGGAACTACGGTATGTAAAACTAAAACACCCAAAACACACAACGATTTGGAAATGTACTCCAACACAATCCCAAACGCAATGCTAAAAAAGCCATAAAGGCGCCTGTCCATGAGGTTGGTCAAGAACGATGGTTCAGCCTGCCCTTGGTGGTGCCAAGAACTAGATCACCTCAAGAAGAAGTCAGGAAAGCTTTTAACAAGGCTAAAACAACTTCAAACTCGATGAGGACTGGGACTGTACAGATCCCTCCTCAAAGAATACAAAAAGTCATAAGACAAAATCAAAGAGCGGCCTGGACATCCTACTGTGAGGAAATTGAAGATTTTTCTGTGCAGCTAGGCTTCAAAAGCTCTTAATAAAAATCCATATCAATGCATAGGAAAATTGAAAAACGAGGATGGTTCCTACACAACCAACCTTGAAGAAAGCATCAACTGTCTGGTTGCTACACACTTTCCGGGTTCCACCACTATAAAATCGGCAGATACAGAACATGTGGACGTGGATGTAGAGGTGATACCCACAAACGAAGACTGGCAAATTACCTCAAAAATCATTGATGAGGACAAGGCCCGTTGGGCCATCACGGGCCATCACTGGCTTCTCCCCCTTCAAATCACCGGGACCGGACGGCGTATATCCAGCCCTACTTCAGTGGGGAATGGAGGTACTGCTTCCGCACCTGGTGGGTATTTTTAGGTCATCACTGGCCCTAAGATACATCCCGAAGGCCTGGAGAGAAGTCAGAGTTGTCTTCATACCAAAACCAGGGAAGGCTGACTACAGTATCCCTAAATCATTTAGACCAATCATCCTTACATCATTTCCCAAGAAAACCATGGAGCGGCTATGCGAAAGATATATCAGAGATGTAGTGATTATCAATAAACCCTTACACTCAAACCAACATGCATACACTACAGGCAGATCAACGGAGACAGCACTATACGCAGTCTCAAATAAAATCGAAAGATCAATGGACTACAAGGAGTCCGCCTTAGGTGTATTCGTAGACATAGAGGGGCGTTTGACAAAACGACCTTACCAAAATTTCAGACACTTGCTGACTATCATACCCCACCAACAGTAAATGGATGGATAATGAATATGCTCTCTAAACGAGTAATAGAAATAAAGGCTGACGATGTTAAGGTCAGGAGCAAGGTAACAAAGGCTGTCCGCAGGGAGGAGTACTCTCACCCTACTATGGAACATGGTTCTAGACAGCCTCTTGCGACGCCTCAAAACGAAAACCTATACACGATAGCATACGCGGATGACGTGGTTTTTTTGCTAACAGGCAAATTCCTGAATCTAATCTGCGATAGAATGCAACATGCCCTTAAAAGTTGGAACAGTGGTGCGTTGAACACGCTCTATCTGTTAATCCCAAGAAAACAGAAATGGTTTTGTTTACAAAGAAAGAAACTAGGGAACCTCAGAGCACCCGTTCTTTTCAATACAGAACTGAGCTTCTCCACAGAGGTCAAATACCTTGGTATTACCTTTGACAGTAAGCTAACGTGGAATTCTCACTTGGAGAACAGAATAAAGAAAGCATATATTGCTTTTGATCAATGCCGCAGAACCATAGGAAAGACTTGGGATTCTTCCCAAAGTAGCCCATTGGATCTACGGCCATAATAAGACCCATGGTAACTTACGGTTCCATAGTGTGGTGGTCCAAAACAGAACAGATTACGGCAAAACATGAACTAGATCAAATTCAAAGAATAGCATGTTTAAAGATCACAGGTGCTATAAGGACTACGCCGACTAGAGCTATGGAGGTGATATTGAATCTCACCCCCCTTGATATATTTGTAAGGGAAGCGGCTCTGATGACTCTAACACGCCTTCGCATGGTCGGTCTAGACACTAATGTAGGCACTGGCTCAACTGGACGACGCCTGTGGAGGGATGTTACAGGGGAACTTCAATTCTGCAGGCAAGAGCGGACTCAGTTGCAGCAAGGTTTGTTTTCAATAAACCCTACACAATCAACATAAGAGGAACAATACCAATAAAAGGCAAGTCTAAAGGAACCATTAGCCTGTACTGACGGCTCTAAGACCAAGGTGGGCACAGGCTGTGGCAAAACTCACCAACCATAAACCTGAAAATCGGATGGACAATGGGCGCCGAACCCAGCGTGCTTCAATCCGAACTGACAGCCATAACCATAGCGGCTTACGAAATTAAAAGCCGCAACATCGCCAACCATACGATCTGTATTTATACAGACAGTAACAAGTTGTACAATAAAATTTAAAGTTTATTAATTCGTTCACTACATTGAAATAGGACAATTGCAATTAATATGCTGAGACGTCACTTCAAAATATTTAAACTGCGATTTTGAAAAAAAAAGTAGTCGTCGGACGGCATCCGCCTTTAGCCTGTTTCAAAAACATTTTAAACAATTTTCCAAAAGATCAGTTTTTCAACTTTAAAAGGGTTTAAGACGTAAGTTTTTCAAAAATTACAATTTAAATATTTTACTTTTCCCTGCAAAAAATACACTGATGGGATTTTATAAAAACCATTTTGTTTCAGTATTTTTATTGGTTTTTCCACGTAGAAAACAGGTTAAAACTAATTGTTTTAAAGATTTTGGTTTTTATTACATGCACCACTTTCTAAAAGATATTACTGCTAAATTTTAGTTACCAAAAAATCTCTGTAAACTGAGCTGCTATTGTACAGGGTTCCCCATAATAGACTACCCATTTTAATTGCTCAGTAAAATTGTTAAAACTTAATAAAACTAACATTTTATCACACTTAAGTACAATTCACTCGTTGGGATTTACTATAACATACGGACTTATCCAAACTTTTAAAAATTACGTCTTTTAAGTAAGTGTCATTAACTTCAATACACTTTTTAAGATTTGACAAGAAATAATTCATGACACGATGAAGAAAAACCTGACCTCATTAGGAATTCGGACTTTAAAATCTTGGATGTTTTCTGGACGAGTTGCAAAAACCTTTGACTTTAAATAGCCCCACAGAAAAAAGTCTGGTGCAGTTAAGTCCGGGGACCTTAAAAGCCAATTTAAATCCCCAAATAGTGAAATGAGTCGGTCATTAAACACTTTTCGCAGACCTCTTTTAGAGTTTTTAGCGGTATGTACTGACACTTCATCTTCTATTTTCTATTAAGTCACTTTTTATGTTTTCACGCAAAAAAACTTGTTGTTAAACTAAATAACTCATGAGAATTAAAACTAAACATTAAATTATGTGTTCAAACCTATGTCTTATGTCTCTCCGGTAGCGTAGTGGTCAGAGTCTCGGCTCGCCGTGCCAGCGATCCGGGTTCGATTCCCCGCCGGGGAGACGTATTAGGTAGTAGTTATTTAAAATAACGTCCGTGGTGGCACTACCGCGTTGTCTAAAAGGTGCTGTGAAATGCAATATTTGCATGTTTCAATGCTTGGACAGCGTTGACGGAAATGGGGAAAAGATGGGTTAAACATCGGAAAACCCGGCACTCACGGTACTCTGGTATTACTTAGGAGCATATATGTATATGTATATGTCCAGCATATATTATATATGTATATGAAAAATCCTTCGTGAGCTGTCACAAAGATAAAAAAACCTAATGATGCTTTATTAGAAAAATGACCTTTTACGAAAATGTTTCCTAGTTTTGTGTCTGCCTACTCAATTAAAAATATTTTGGTTTAAATCCCAAAGGCCATAGAAAATAATAATATAAAATAAACGTACTGACTTATCTCATATAGAATTAATTTTAATATCAAAATAGGTAGTCTATTATGGGGAACCCTGTAGTAAGTGATCCGCGAGAAAATCAACAGCATTTCCAACTAGCTTAAGTTACTAAATTCCGGCAATTCAAACGTTTTTATCCTGGAAAATAATCAGCAATATGGAAAATTTATATTCTAATATTTATGAGCTAGGTATATTAAATTGTCTTTATTTTACGAATATGGTACATCTGACGGTAAATACATTAAAACATTAATCACTAGACTTATTGTATTATTAAAACATGATTTATAATTTATAAACTTAAATATGTAAAATAATCAAGACATATATAAAACACAAACCTACAAACTATAAATAAGAAATTAATTCACTAAAAATTATATCAAACTTATTTGGGAAAATTAGTCCTACAAAACCAGAAAATACGAACATCTTTGTTTATCTCTCCTTACTAAATAAGGAGAGAAACAGGTTTAAGATAACTTATGCGTTAAATTTATAGCCACTTCTCATAAGAGCTTACTGCCAGAATTAGGTATATGAACTGTAATTAATTTTTTAAAGTACGTTATGATTCACATAATATAAATAGAAGATTTTCTAAATTATAGGCATTTCATTTTGTACTACGTGGTTAATTTTAACAAGACATAATTTTATATAAGCAAATAAAAATGACTGTAAGTATTTATTAACAAAGGAGGTGGGTAAGATGCGGCTTTTTTTCGCCATCATAATTGTGAAAATTCAAAGTTTTAATTTGGGCCTTTTTATTATACTCCAACATCTGCAATGAATTGGTAAAAATCGGAATGGCCTAGTACCAAAAAAAACCTTTGAACTTGCTATTTTTATTGAATTTATGCCAATTTACACGTTTTATTTTAAAAAAATGACTAACCACAACTAACATATTTTTTTATCATTAATATTACAGTTAATAAGCTCATAAAGCCGCATTTATTTATTTTGGTGCATTGAGCGCATCATGAAATTTGTTATAAGAAAAGATCAAAACATGTGTAAAATGGCAAAAATTCAATAAAATAAGCAAATTTGAAGGTTTTTTTTGGTACTTGCCATCCCGATTTTTTTACCAATTCATTGTACATGTAAATAAAGATACTTGGACTTATTACAAATATAATAAAATGGCCCAAATTAAAACTTTGAATATTTAAGAATATGTAAAAGGCCAAATTTTACCTACCTTCTTTGAGAATTGCTGTGCTGTGGCAAATTTAATGTCTTTTTCGATGTTTTTACTTCAATTGCACAAAATCTCGTTAAAAATTTGTACTCTGTGTGACTCTGAACCTGACCAAAATCCAAAGGAACGATTTATATTTTTCGTTAGAGACGACCCCGACTTATCTGCCAAACAGAGATGAAAACTATATTTTATCAAATATAATATGAAAACAAAAGTATCTCAAATGTCTAAAGAATTAGGCAAGACTTTGATTAATTAAAAAAAAAATGAAACATTTTTGATCCTCTCTGTATAATATTAATTTTTGTTTTTTCTACATAATAGTACCAATATACCACTTTTTTTTCAATTTTATAAATATAATCTTTGGAAATATTTTAAATTTAAAATAAACCCGTTTTATGTAAGGAATTGCATAGATGACATCTCAAAATGTTTATTTTTGTTGCCTCCTCAGTAACAAAGGTATGCTTTTACTTGAATGAAAAACCTTTTTTAACTTCTATTTTTTTTTTACATTTATGAATACCCAACGTTTTAGTTGGTAACTATTTTAAGTAGTCCTAAAGTGAATACTGAATGGACATTTTTCAAATTTCTGACTTCTATTATGTTTACAAGACTTGCCAGCCGTTTCTAAATAGCAGGGAGCAGAGAAACAAAAGACCCACAACAGATCTTTTGTGTGTGTGTGTGACACACCACTGCAATAAGCTTCTTTTTCCATCGTCTTCTTTCTCATTAGCGTTACCAGGTATTGTAAATAGTCACCATTTGCTTTCACCAAATTAATCCTGGGGTATCCCAGTCCTCAGTACAGGCATTATTGATTTTTTTTTATATCAACGATCTCCTGTCTTCCAGGATTAATCCCATTCGTGTTTTTGCTGATGATATTATTGTACATTTTAAGATGCAGTTTCTCAGGAAAGTCTCTAAGCTTGGCGCAGGTATAATATATCCATACCCAAAGAAGTTTCAAAAAAGGTCTACTGAATACATTAGGGTGAAGCGAAATTTTTTTTTTCTAAAATCATTTACACCTGCCATATAGAAAGTTGTATAAGGTTAAATCGAGAGACAAGTAATAGGTGCCTATTATTTGTTACTTGATACATTGGAGAGTGGAGGCTAATTTTTCACAAATTATAAAAAAACAAACATTTCTGACCATAAAAAACGTTTATTAGGTTAAATGTAAATATTAATGTTTAATAGCAATATTGATCAGACCTATTTTTTCACCACCCCATGTGCATCATATGGAGGAAATAGTTAAAAGTGGTGGGGACCGTGAAAGCACTTTACGAATTCCTTTTTGTTTTTTATGAAAAATTGTATTAACCATAAACAACTTTATCCATGTCAGGCCTAACTGAATTCAGAAAAAAGATCTCGCTCCACTCTAGTATACATACCAAATTAAAACCTCCTTAGAATAATGTTTCTACACCTTAGAAAGTGCGTTTTCCTCCACTTGTAGCATTCTTGATTTTATTTAAATTAAATTTTATTAATGTCTCCATTTTCTTGGGCACTGACGAGCTGTAGGGGACCTGTCGCTTTTCTATAGCTTTTTTAACGACTTCAGCTCCGATTATTTCTCCCCTAAGAGCTCCAAATAAAGCATAATGAAGTGCGACCCTCGTACATTGTTTTACGGATTATCTGGAAATGCTCCGAACTTCTCACTTTTTCATTTCTTGATCCCTGGAGTGACTACCCTGTGAAACCTGCTGCCTGCAGAGTTCTTTCCTTTCCTTCCAAAACTCAAAATCTTTAAGCCCGGTTTTAATGAACTAGCCCCTACTTCATTTAAGACACCAAAGGTACAGTAGCACTTGGGTTTTAAGCTTACAGTATACAGAAAACTAACACACATGGGTCGGTACCGTAACCTTTTTCAAACCATTCCATTAACACATACAAAACAAGATATTATAAGAACTCTTTGAATTAAATTTTACCGTTATTTTAATATGATGTGTATTTTTTCAGATATATCCCAAAACAGAACACCTAAAAATTTCAATGAGATGCTCATCATCTCTTGGTATATTTCCATGGGAATTCATGTTTCAGAATAACAAACATTTTCAAAGTTTCTATGCAGTTTATTCTAAAGTAATGTTAACTTACTACATATTCTTTTTGGTAACCGCATATATCCAACTTTTTACAATCTTTGGTAGTGATGATCCAAGACTGGATGAAATTTCTGGTAATCTATGTATTACTTTAATTTATACGATAACCGTTATAAGACAACTTATTATCAAGTTTTACCCTGGTTTTAAAAACCTTATCGGGCAAATTATTGATGCTGAAAAGGAAGTTAATGAACAGGGTGATAAAGAGGTAAGTGGTATTAGGAAATACGCAAATGGTTACTCTTTTTCTCGTTGGAAAAAATGGGGAGAGTAAAAAATGTACCCATACACACTTTCCCTCGAAGGACCAGATAGTCCAGTAACTGAAGACCTGAAAGTACCCAAAGCTGTAAATAAATATGTACAGTTTTCATTTGTGGCGCAATTCTTAGGTCTTCGCTGATGCTTTCGAGCGAGAAAAAGTTTATCACGATCCCGACGTGGGAACCTGCTGAAAATGGCCCCCCAAAGTCCCAAAAATGAGTTTCCCACGAATATCTGCCAAAATATGCCAATTAAAGAAATTTTTGTTAAGACAAAAATAAAGATTACCTGGAAGTCTACAAAAATGGTCCTTACCATTTTTTTCGCAACACCAATATTTTTCGCAATTCCCAAAATTCGAAAAATCCATAACATTCCACTCTGGATAGATAGCCGGAAGCGGCTAAAAAATGCAGATGGGCAAAACAGTTTTTTATCAAAACGCAAAAAATATGGTGAAGGAAATTTTCTGGGATCATTTTAAGGTCTCATTATAAAAAAGAAATGTTAATAACAAACCATTTTTTCAAAAAATATCAATAAAGTAATAAGATACTGTCAAAATATCGTGAAAAAAAAACTTTGGCCGCTTTTTTTAAAAATACAATTTTTACAAAAAAAGTTTAAGGGGTTCACCCCCTGCATGCTTTAATCTTCGTTTCAATGATTTTTTATAAAATTGGAAAATCGTTTGTAAATCACTCTGTATAAGGCCCGCGTGGTCTAAAAGGTGCTGTAACATGCAACATCTAAATATTTCTTACAACGTTAAAAAATGGGTAAAATATATAAAAACCCGGCACGCAAAGTACCTAGGGCTTAGGCTGCAACAAGCCTTTTTGTGTTTTTCTAAATAAATAAACAAAACTATACTACTTAAAAATATCATTTTATTGTATTTTACTTTATATTAAAAAGTACCAAAATCAATTAGCAGGTTTTCAACAAATTTAGTAAATACAAATATTTCATAAAATTTTGGACACTTTTTACTAAGTAAACTAATTTACGATAAAACTTAGTTGATATAAAACGACTTATTTTGATAACAGAGGTCTGTCATAAAATTTTTACGCGTATTTTTAGGTAACACAATAAAACAGAGTTTTGCTATATTATTATGTTTTTAAATAAAATAAAAAAAGAGGTGATTTTTTTTACAAAACTAACTGCTTGTAGCGTGGCAAAATTTTTTTCTTAATATTTCCATAAAATTTCCATGAAAACCGAGACGTTTATCACAATAATTTAATTTAATTTTCAACATAATATTCTTTTCTGTGACAAACGTATCGACAAAACGAATTTTTAGCAGTTTTACAGGTCTGTAAAAATGGTAGGTAGTCTACTAAATTTATCTAATTTAAATTAAACATTTTTATAGTTATTTTAAAACTTGTTTCTTTCTTAAAAAAGCAGAATATAAAATAAAAAACCGCTTTTAAGGTAAAAGATATTCTTAATGCTACTGCAAAGGATACGAATAGTAAGTGCAAAATGTACTTAGGAATATTATTCATAATAACCATGTTGTACATCGCCAGACCATTAGTCATAACTGGATATGAAAAACAAGTTGGAAATCAAACTGTTTTTATTAAATCATTGCCGTTATCATCGTGGTTTCCATTTGATGAACAAGAACTATATTTGGTAAGCAAATACTTAACTTTTAACTAGTATTCTTTTTAAAATGTATTTCTTTTGTATCGATTGAGGGTAACTATTAAATATTTAATTGGATTAAAGATTCCAAGTATGTTTTAAATTTCAATAAAATGCCACAAAGAGTGGCTACCCGTTTTAATTGATTTTACATATTTTTAAAGGTTTTTAGAAAGTGATTTTTTCTATTGGTAATTTTCTTTAACGACGTTCGATCTTCTACGACGAAAATATTTGTTGAATTGGTAAACCTGTTTCCATCATCAAAGCAGTCACAATTTTTATGTTATGACATACCTGTTTTTTTTTTTGTTAGCTAGCTTAAATCCAATAGAAAAATATTACAAAATTGCCAGTATTTATAGTATAAATAAAATACCTGATACATTTAAAAAGTCGATAATATTGCCAAAAATTAGTTTTATTTAATTTAAAATGGGGTGTTCAAACGGGTTATTATATTTTTCTTGTCTTTTTGATATTTTCCTTTGTAAAATTTAATTTCCCATGCGCAGTTGGTGAACCTGTTCAGGTTTAATCATTAAACCAGCTGTCACAATTTTAAATTTTGTAACATACCAGCGACTTATTTAGTTCGCTTAGATTGCAAAATCGCCAGTACTATTGGCACAAATTAAATACCAGACATATTTAACAAAGCCTACAACAGTACCAAAAGTCCTTATTCCATTAAAAACTAACTTTGTTGAATAAAAATTTAATTTTTGATATGAGTTATGTTAATCTATTCTCCGTATTTTTTAAATTTGCTTCCCTGACATTTATTCTCCTGTAACGAAAATGTCCGTAAAGTTAGGTAACCTGTTTAAGTCTAACCCTCAATTTAGTTTGTTACAATTTTTAATTTAATGACATACGATTTATTTGAGTTATTTAGTTTAAATTAAAAAAAAAATCATTATAAAATCCCATTTAATATCATAAATCAAATCACAGGTATTTTCCCCAAAACCCTATAATAGTACCAAAAGGTCTTTTAGCTCATTAAATATTAATTTTCTTATATTAAAAATAGTTTTCTATTACGGGTTATTTTTTATACTTCATCTGCGCTGACAAAAATATTTAAACCAGTTGTCACAATTTTTGATTTTATGATATACCTGCTATTTAATTTGATTATTCAGTTTAAATACAATAAAAGAATTATTGCAAAATTGGCAGTATTACAAAAAACCCTAATAGATATGTATCTAAAAACGAATTTTTTTTGGATCAAAAATAAGTTGTTAGTTTCGTAATACTGGTGCTTAGCTTAAAGTACAACATACCGGTAAATTATGTCATAAATTAATATATCCTTTAAAAAGCAATTTTGTTTTGTTAATTTTTTTTGTCCTTATGCCAGCCCACGTACTCTTGTATCAAGCCTAAGTACCAGAAATGTTTTTTTGATATGTTCGCAATTCAATAAAAAAATAATGTATTATTTATAGTTTTTGTAAAAATATAAATTCCATCAAAAACAAGTATGTAAAATAAGGACCAAGATCATATCCAAAAATCTTGGCCTCTTACAGTATTAAGTAAGTAATGCAATGCAAAGTAATAAATAATTCAGTTTTTTTCCGAGTATTTTTAACTGTAAATCATTGTTAATTGTGATAAAAAGTGGTTAAACATATTTCTACTTACCGATTTATAATCTTAATTTAGAGACATTACCTTTATGTTATTTTTAAAAATTGTAATTTTATAAAATAGTTAAACAATGCCATTAAACCAAAAAATGCAAGTAAGCTTTAAATTACAATTTTTTTAACTGCAGCTCATCCATCCTATTTTTAAAAAAAACTATTAAATTGATATTAATATTAGTAATATTTTAGGCTGCCTATCTATGGCATATTCTAGACAGCCTAGTGGGCGCTTCTTTTGTGACGTACACAGATATATTTATGTTCTCCTTAATAGTATATCCAACGGGACAACTTAAAATATTGCACCATGTTCTAAAAAACTTTAATATGTATAAGCAAATGGTTCAAAAAGAGTTACAAATCGAAGATGACGATGCTGCTGCGTATATTACTTTTAGGAATTGCATAAACGGACATAAAAAAGTTATTAA
>JAHBCN010015419.1:0-21010 GCA_019359885.1 Listronotus oregonensis
GAATACAGAGCTGATTAAGAAAAAAAAAGAAGGCAAAAAAAAAAATTCCCAAATTTTTAATTGAATAATTTTTTTAAAAACGAATTCAGATTTTACAAAAAACAAGTCAAAAAAAAAAACAGGAAAAAAAAAAACTACCTTACTTCCATATATTCCATTTGTAAAAATCAAAAAATATATTTAAACATGAAAAATCACATTGTCATAAAGCGAAACCTTAAACCAAATTTTTTTAAAAGCAAAAACTAAAATCCCAAAAAGAAAAAAAAAGAACGTCAAAAAAACCCACCCCCAAACTTAACTGGTGTACATAGGACAGACTACCAAAATTTTAAAAAATAGAATTAATGGACAAATTTTGAAAAAAAACAAAACCCCCCAAAATAACACAGACAGTCACAGGTTTGATTTTAAAAACTAAAAATATTAAAACTGAAAACCACCCAAAAAAAAGAAATTTTTTAAAAAATATTAAATTAAAAAAATAAAAACACAAAAATAAAAAACTGACACTGACCAATAAAATTTATAGCTCTATAATTAAAAAAACGTTTAATCTAATTAAACAAAAAAAAAAATAAAAAAAAGAAAAAACACCCCTTATAAAAATAAC
The DNA here is from genome assembly GCA_019359885.1 of Listronotus oregonensis. Lineage (NCBI taxonomy): Eukaryota > Metazoa > Arthropoda > Insecta > Coleoptera > Curculionidae > Listronotus > Listronotus oregonensis. The sequence continues at coordinate 614 of JAHBCN010015419.1, forward strand.
TTAAATCCGTTTTTCCAACAAGGATTACCCCCAAAAAGTAAGATCGTATACAAAACCAAATTTTAAAAATGTGACCCTTTTTATTGTTTTCGTTAGTTTATTTATATGTGAAAAAATGAAATTTTTTTATTGATGTATATACCATAGTAAAATGAAATGTTAATTAAAAGGGGTTTTGGATTTAATGTAAACTTAAAGAGTAATTAAAAAAAAATTTTCAGGCTATCACAACTATTTAAAAAAGGGGGGGGAATTTCCGGGGAAACGTCAAAACAATTAAAAAAATAATTTTTCTGAAAAAAAAACTTTCCTTTTTCCAGTAAGAAGGACTAAAAACCCCAAAAAAAAATTCCCTTTAAAAAAAAATAAAAATATAAAATTATATATATATATATATATATATATATATATATATATATATATATATATATTTTTTATATATATATATATATATATATATATATATATATTATATATATATATATATATATATATATATATATATATATTTATTTATATTATTTATTAATTATAATAATTTTTATTTTCATTGTTAAAAAAACTTATTTTTTAAGAAACTTGAAAACTATTATTATTATTACTAGTCATACATGTAAAAACAAAAGCAACCACTTTATTTGACAACAAAACCAAAACAAGTCATTCCGCATTACAAACATTTAATAAAAAATGATTATTACGGTTTTTCAGTAAAAGATTTAGATTAAAGAGTTACTGAAAAAGAACAAACACTGTGGTTTTGGGGGTTACTACGCTTTTTGGGAAAGCAATACATGTACGATTTAATGTATAAAAACCTTTGATATATAAAAGTCAATTATTTGTGTATTATTTAGGTTATGCAAACAAAATACATTTAAATTCTTATCAAAAAACATATTTTCTACAAAAAAATCAAAGTAAATATTTAATCTTTACATTGTAAGGTACATAATTTTCAAGACTAATAAATAATAGGATGTTGTTTACAAATAAACACCGTGGTTTTTGTCTCCAGCGCAGTAAAATTTTAAAAAAGAAATAAAACTTTGTTAAAAAGCAAACAAAAGGGCATCTGCAATACGGGTTAGTATTCCTGATCGGGAAACAATAAACATAATGTAATTATATGTGTATGTAACGCATTTACCTAGGCTAAATTACTATGCATATTGCTTTAACCTAACTTTTTCTTTGGTTCAGTTTTAGAAAAAAAAATATTTCAATTATTTAAAATATAGTAGTATTTATTTATAAGTAAACTATTTAGATAAAAAGGAAAAAGAAATATGGGTGTTTAAAATATCTTTAGTCCCAGATTCTTTGGCTTTAAAATGTAAATCTAAAGAGACCAGAACCCCTATAAATCAGCAAATATGTTGGAATAATTTATTTTAAAAATTATTTAAAAGTGCATTTAGGGTCGGGCGAAAGGACCGGAGAGGGGGGCGGAGACTAACAAACCCCACTATCATAATTTTCTATAGCTATAAAAATGTTATATTTTATTTAGGTTTTTTTAAATTTGCTGTATCGATTCGATGTTGTTTCCGATTGCAACACAGGAATAACGTTTTTCGGTAACTATTTTTTTCCTAAGAATAAATTTTTTAACCATTTTTAAGGTAAGAAAATAATCTATGCCTCTCTGTAAAAGATTTTGAAAATAAAAGAGTCGACTTAAGAAAATAGATTTTAAACATAACCGATTTTAGGGGGACTTTCCTTAAAGGGAAAAATTTTAAAAATAAATCCCCAAAATTTAAAAATTACTGCGGAGCCTAGATTTAATTTTAAGTTTTTAAAAAAATTTTCGATAACTTATACCGTTTTTGAGAAAACATTGCCCTGAACCCCAAATTGATCCATTCGACAATGGACTTTGGGTTTAAAATACCCTAAAGTTTCGGATCAAATTTTATTTTTTAACGAAATGACGCTACATTCAGAAAAAATCAATGTGTAAAACGAACCAGAACAAAAAAAAAGAATTTAGAACTATTGTAATGTAATGTAATAAAAAAAAAATACATACTCAGGTGCTAATATCTACCAAAAAATTATGATAAAAAATTGTTTTTCTACCTTTTTTAAAGCAAATGTCTAACATGTAGACCCATCTATTTTTCGAAATCTTTTTTAAAACTAATGACATAAGTCAAAAACAATTCTTTTTCCCTTGTAATTTTTAGTAATTTTATTTTTATCAAGTTTTGAAAACCTTTTTTTTCCTACAGCTTACATGTAAAAAGATAATTCTTGAAATTACTAAATTTAAAAGAGATAGATGAGACATTTGTAATAGTAGTAAATAATACATCCAATGTATTTTTTGAGGAAATGTAGGATGCAACATTATCAATTTTATGAAAATAAGTCTTGGAGCTAAAATATCTTTTGTATTTTTAGATGGATCACATAAAATATTTTCAAAACCTTTACATTCTAAGTTTTTTTAATTTTTCCTTTAAAAAAATCATAAAATTGTTAAGAAAATGAAACAATTTACATGGTTTTTTATTTGTCCAACTTTTTCCAATTTTAATCATGCAGTGCTCAATATTAAAAAAAAAATTAATTTTAAATTGGTACGGGGTTTTTTGGAGCCTCTTTTTTCCTTTTTTAAAATAAAAAAATGTTTTTTTTTGAGGTCTAACAATAAATCAAAGGAAAAAAGGGGCCCCAAAATCAATACATTGGGCCTTTTTTTGGCCTTTTAAAATATCATTAAAACATTTTTTTAACAAACAAAAAAATTTTTTCGTCCCCAAGTTTAAAAACGATTTAAAGGGGTTGAAAAAGGGGGTGTTTAAAAAATTTAAAAAAAAGGGTTTTAAAAAAAAAAAATGTAAAAATTTTGGGGGGGCGGGGCAATGAATTCCTTTTTTTTGAAACACCCTTATATTTTGCTTTTTTACCCGAAAATTTAGATTTTTTTGTGTAAAATATATATCCCTAATTAACCGTTTTAAGTAGCTTGAATTTTTGTAAAAAAGACGTTTAACCCCAAAAAAGGAAAAAATTTTTTTATACAAAACCTATTATTTAATTTGGTTGAATTTTTTAAAAAAAGGCCCAAAATTTTTATATTATGATATTTTAAATTAAAAGGGTGCAAAAAAATAAAAAAATTAACGATAAAAAAAAAAAATTTTTTTCCAAAAACCCCCACTTTTTATTTTTTTTGTATTTCAAAAAAATAAAATTTTTGGGGGTTTTTTCCGGAAAGTTTTTTTTAAATAATTGAAATTTAAAACTTTTTCATTGTTTTTTACGGTTTTAATTTTGTTTTGGTGGGCCAGAGGGCGGGACCGGGGGGAAAAAAAGGATGGACTTAGAAATATTTTTAGATTTAAAATTATTGTTATTAGATATCAATTATGTCGGGTCGTTTAAACTACACGCACAAAGTTTTATTTAAATTTGTTCATTATTTGAATTGAATAATTTACATATTATGTTATTATTAGTAGAAATAATCCCTGATAATAAGAAAATCAGTCAGGATTTACCCTTAGATTGTGCAAAAATATTACCTGAATTCTAACTATAATTTTACTAAAATGTATTATAAGTGTTAAGCAAAAATGATTAACAAAAATTCCATAAAATGTTTTTAAAAATTTGCTAATAAACTTTACTAATTTTGTATGTGTAAGACGGTTTGCAAAAAATAAAAATTTTATAAAGATGCATATTTAAATAATTCCTTCAGTGTTTTTAAACGACTGGATAATTAATTTAATAACAACTAATTGACAAATTTTAAATGTGACGTTTTTAGTCCGAATTTTGTCCCGCCGTCATGGCCACCTAACAAAATTAAGGGCTGTATAAAAAACTTTTTGATCAATGTTAAATTGCCATATTTCGAAAATAAATTTTTGAATAGACCCTTAATCAAAGTTCCTTTTTTTTAACAAATACGAGAAAAAAGGGGAATAGGGGGGGTTTTTATTTTGGGAAAAATTTACTTTTTTTTTTTTCAGTTAAGCTTTTTTAGTCACCCCTGAAATTAAAAAAAAAATATTAACAATATACAAAAGGCCCTTTTAAAGAAAAAAAACCCCCCCTTAAATAAAGAGCCCGTAGGAAAAAATTTCTTTTGGTCTGAAACGTCATGTTTAAGTCAAAACTATATTTAAAAAGGTTAACAGGTATCAATTTAAAACCCAAATTTTTATTTCGGAATAAAATGCAAAAAATTAAAAAAATTAAGTTACATCGAATTTAAAGCGGAATGCCACCATCTTGGGAAAAATTTCGACGAGTTGCTCTTATTGAATTGAAAATTTCCCCAAAAAAAAAATTTTCCAAGTGCTGGGTTTTTTAAACGACATTTATTTTCGAAACCTAAAGTATCATCGTTCCCTTACTTCTGCAATATAATTTTGTTAACACATTTTTTCATGTAATAATAGAACTGGATAAATAGTATTTTCTAGCAAAAAGATAATCATTGAAATTACCAGGGATGAAAAAAAAAACCCATCCCTAATTATTTTAATGGATTTTCATTTAACCAATACTGACAGTTGCCCCATTTACAATGCCCTTAAAATAAATAGTTTTTCAAAACAATATAAAATAAAAGTTTAAATATAATAATAATCTCGCTGACCATTTCACTGGGAATCATTTCGTTTTAAAACCCTCTTTTTTCCTTTTTATGGATTTTTCTGATTTGTGGATCACCAGATACGTTGGACTAAAGGGGCGGATTCATTCCCTTTATGACCTTACAAGGCACTTCGCACTTCCCCTTTTTTTGTGTCCTTTTAAAATACCTTTATTCATTTCCTATTTGGGGCAGTAGTGTAAATTTTTCAATTTAGCCCGGGGATACATTTTTCTCAAGATGACGTCCTTAAATAAAACCGTCATTGCGAACAAAATTCTTTTTTTTAAAATCTAACTTAATTTACACTTTCTCTCCAATACACCATTTTTTTACTATTAAAAATTTTTTAAACAACACGTTTACAACGCTCTGTAAATTTATGACGAATTGAAATCTAAACAGAAAAAATAATAAAAATTTCAAAATGATATATCATTTTAAATGTTATAGGTCGATATTATTTGAAGTCAAAAACAGGTATACCACCTTCTGCCTTATGTAAATAAAAGGTTAGGCATTCCTGTTAGAAGGAATAAGTTACGAGATAAATGGCAACCCCGTTTTTTTTTTTTTGAACTGAAATTATAAAAATTTCTTCAGATAATACTCTAAAGTTGAAATATCCATTGTAAATTTTTTTTCACATACACTGATTCTAAAAAGGGGCGTGTATATTTTGTTTAGATTGGTGATAGCTGGTCATTATGAAAAATTTTTTCAATTTAAAATATTTTAAACATTATTTTTTTTGTATTCTAATTCGTTTTAGGTGTCTTTGTTTTATTATAATTGACATAAGACTTCTTATAGTAATGTCATTTTTAATTGATATAAAATATTATTTCATGTTGAAAATACCCAACTGTTAATGAGCATTTTGTTAAAAATGCGAGATGAGTCATATTGTATTTTGGTTTAAATAACTATTTACTAACTTAGTTTCAAACAACCCAAACATAAATTCCAGGGACAATCATGTAAATTATGAAAAGTTCTATCAACATAGGTTCTAAAAAAGTCATAAGGTTGCTTGGTTTCAAAGATGAAACAGGACGAGACCTATTTTAAATTTCTCAATTAAGTTTAAAAAAGGGTTGTTATATGAAGAATTTTAATAGTGGGTATTTTTCAGTAACTAAATTATTTTTAAATCGGGATACCGAGAGGAGGCCCATTATTTGTCCATTTTATTAAACGCTATTTCCCCGAACGAAAAGATGTGGTTCAAAAAAAAAAGTAAATTTGATTATAATTGTGTTTATTACAGTGTTAACAAAAAAAAAGTATATTTTCCGCCTTTAAAAACTAAAAATTTTCTTTGGGGTTGGGGAACTCTTTTCACTTGAAACCTTCTTTGTTATTTATCCAAATGAAATCAGTTTTTCCCAAAGAACACTGCAAAATATAAGGTTTAAAAAAAGGGTAAAATTAAATCAAGGCCTCCTCTGTCGGCACGCCCTGATTAAAATAATAATTAGTAAAACATTTGAAAAACCAAAAATAAAGCATTTATATAAAATTTTTACAATTAATGACCATCTAAAACGGTTCCAGAATAAATAAACCATTTCTGCATCTTGAATCGCCACAGGACCAAGGAAATGGGGACCTATTTTTTATGGACTTTTTTTTAATTTACAAGTAGAATCACCCTGATATTCAAAAAGTGATTTTCGGACACCTGTATATATTTTAAAATTCCCGAGGGAAAGTAAAACAATATATCAGTTCTATACATTCATAAAATTTAAATCAAAATTTATCAAAAAATGGACTTTTATATCAATTTTTAATTAATAAAATATCTGCCTTAAAGACAAACCTGAGGTTAGTTGAAAAAATATAAAATCCCAAATTTTAAATTTACAAAACTTAGAATATATTAAAATAATAAAAGTTTGACCCTATGGTGCTTAAAAAAATTCTACACAAAAAAATTAAATAAATTTAGGCCTTTACTTTTTATTTCTTGTATTTGTTTTATTTTCTACAATAAACAGCACTTAATCTTAAAAGTTTTTTGTTTTTTATATATACTTACACTTAAAGTTTAGTGTCAAGAGTATCTTTTCTTCATAATAAATAAAATAAATTTTGTAAGGTTGACCTGCATAACACAGATACGGTGTAAATTATTTTAAATAATTATTTTTTAATTTGGTACTACAAAATTAAAACGATGGAAAACAGAGTGTTCTTAATAATACATCGTTCTTTTTGGATACAAATACCTTGTATGATATAAGATTACTTTTCTTAAACTCTGGCCCCTTGAGGTCATGAGATTGTAACTGGTTCCAGAGAAAATTTTTGGTCTTTGCTTATAAATATTGCCAATACATACCTGTGATAATTATTTGTGTTAGTTCAGGCGAAATAAGCTTTGTTTTTTGTAAATCGGTGATTAACTTAATTTTTTTATTATAATAATATGCGGTAAACCTGTAAAGGGTATTCTTGTAAATAGCTCAAAAGTTATGCATATTAAAAATTTTAGTTGACATTATGTAAACAAACTTAGTAATTTGTAATAACACGCAATAAATCTAGGCTCATTCTGATTTATTCTATTCATCGATGCGATGTCTTGCGAAATCGTTCCATGCCTGTCCGATATAGCTCCTAGAGATTTCAGGAAAGTCCAAATGGAATGGAGAAAGGAAGTTTAGGAGTGTTGTACTTTTAAAATATGATAACATGAGCAGTTCTTCCACGAAGTTCACGATAATTTTCTGACTTGCGTTTCCAAGAAAATTTCAAAACACTTTCAAATGCATCCCGAGCGTCAGTCTTCAGGGTTACTAAACAAGTCCGCAGTTAGCACTTTAAAGAGTTGCTCAATTAAAGGATCAAATAAAATTCTTCTTGAGTTTTGGTTTCACTGATACTGAACTTTTCTTAAATAGAAGAAACATTTACTCTTTATCTGCAGCTTTTACAAAATTTCTTTGATCAACTTGAACTTTATAAAGTATAAATATTTTTTTCTTCTGAACCAATTAGTCTTGTATTACTTTAACTCTAACTGATTTTTTACTGGAGGCCAAACCTTGTTTTATAAGGTTGACTTTTTTGTAAATGGCTAACTGAACATATAATAAAAAAGCAGCAGTATTTTTGTGCATTCCACTCAAGAACCTGTCCATAACGCCGAATTCTTCAAATCTGCACATATATTCCATTTAGATTCGTACTTTATACATTCTGAGTATCATCTCAGATTATCATGATGTTTTCATATTTACCGAATGAGCTATATAAACTTGATGGATGTTCATTTCCATTATAAAAAAACAGCTTTTGGACTTGTTTTGACGAATCTATGAATATTCCATTTATCGGGCGGAAAGTGGTAAGTTCAGTTCGACCTATTATGCTGAAGGAGGCTGGCTACTATTGAATATTTGCGTAAATACATTAATCACTGTCCCGCTGCAAAAAAATTTGTGAGAGTAGATTCCCTTTTTCTGTGATGACACCTTTTAACTCCTTTTTCCAAGAGGTTCCACTGCTGCAGGCGTGATCCGAGAAGTTCCGCTTTGTTTTCGGGAGGTTCAAGTCACGAACAAGGTCATTCAATCTACCTTGAGTGATTAAATGAGGTGTATCGGGCAATCAATGGAACTAGGATGTAGCGCTGGTCCGGCTTTCTGGCGAAGTACTTTCTGTGAGAGTCTGATCTTGAACCATGTGTAGTTCTCAGGTTGGGGAATGCAGAAGGAATTGTCATGGGGCACTGGTCGCATTGCAGACGGGAACACTGGGAGTACTGAATGCTACGCTGGTTTGCTAGTAATTCTCTTTGATATTCGTCATGCAAAATAACAATCATCTACGTGATTACGAGGTTCCTCCAAAACCATTGGAACTGCAAATGGCATATTTATGCGTACCTTTAGCCATCCCGTCAATGTTCTCGAACACGAACTGCAACACACTTTGGGGCCCAGGACTATCTTGATCGCCAACTTACATCCAAAGGTCAGTTCATAAGCCTTTTTTACTTAAAAAGAAGATATCGGTTTTGCACGCCTTCGCAACTTCTCTGCCAGCAAGATAATAGAATTTATCAGCTTTTGATAATAAATTCGCGTCGATATTTTTCACATCGCAGATTCATCTAACGAAAATCAACAGATGTTTACTAAATGATTATAAAATAAACATCAAAGGATATTTCAAGCGATAGATCCATCCATCTGTCCATAATAATGGGTCGCCCATTTATTACCCCTCTTACTAGACCCTTCCGAGAAATCTGAGGCCATTAAAAACACTGAGGGGTTAGTTGTATATATAAGTATAAGTCCAATATTACAAATCACACCATTTTTTGTACGGAGGATTTTTCTGTTAGAGCAGTGTTATAAATAAAACAGAGCCATCGGTTGCACCCTTAATGGACCAAACTGTATAAATTAATAAACATGTGAACATTTATTTAAAAGTTTTGAGAATATTTATTAAATAACATATTTTTAGTAATTAAAATAATTTTTACCCCTGTGTTTCTGTTATATTTTTTGGTGATTTGAAAACGAGGCTGACCTACTTAAGAACTTTACAAAAATAAAATAAAAACTGAATTTTAAACATATTTTTTTATATTAATAACTTTGCTAGACGTCTACTTATTCGGGACCTACCAGGTTTTGCTATCTTTTTAGGGAGATAAAGAAAATATATAGCTAATATCGACAGTAGGTATGTTTTTTTTAAATAATTAAACATTTTTCAGTGGCTGGGAGAAAAGAAAAGTATTCAGTGGTTTAGAACAAACGTCCCTCTAATAAGAAAAATAACTTTATGCTTTGATTTACTAGTCAGTAAATGGTTATTTTTTAAAGAACACATGGTATAGGCCCTCAATAACTTTAAGTGTAAATATTGACCCAAAAAAAATTTTCAAAATTTTATTAAACCATTATGTATTTTTTTTTTACAGCCAGATATTAATTAATTTTTTAAAAATTCGTTTACGCAGTACAAAACCTTTCTTACGTCATTAAAAAAAAAGGGGGCTACTGAGCCCCTTTTTAAAAAAAGATAAAGATTTTTTTTTTTAAAAAAGGGTAAATTTTGCAGAGATAGAAAATTTTTTTTTGGGGTTAAAAAACCCTTTAAAAAATTCAAACATTTTTAAAGGGGCCCTTTTTTAGCCTTTGGATACAAAATTTTAATTAATTCAAAAGCTGAAAAAGATCAATGTCCAAATAAATTATGTTTAAAAAAAAAATTTAAAGAAAATTAATTTGACATTTTTTTTAAAATTTTTAAATTAAAAATTTTTAGTTTTTTTATAAAATAATTATTGTTGCCCTTTTTAAATTAATTTTTTTGGGACTTGTTTTGGGTTTTTTTTTTAATTTTTAAATAAAAATTTTTTAAAAAAATTTCTTATTATGTTTAAAAAAAAAATCTATTATATTTTAAGTTTGGGAATATGTTTGTGCATTTTCCCTTTTTAAAAGCAGTGGTTAAAAAAAAAAACCTGTTGGTTATTAAGATATGGGGTTTTATGTTTTTAAAGCAATAATTTGATAAAGAAAAAAATGAAAATCACAGATACTGATATAAGTCGATTAGAAATATGATTGGTTTGGGAAAAAACAAGAAAAGAAAAACAAAAAAAAAATTGGTTAGCGCGGGAACCTAGTCCTTAGGTATGTCAAAAGGAATCGGGGATTTCCGGGAAAAAAAGAAACCTTGTTCCAGTTGTGTAAAAAAATGAAAGAAAATGTGATCGAATCGAAAAAAACCGTACTTTCTGTTAAAATTTTTTTATAACAATAATTAAAAAATTTAAAAAATTTTTTTTTTAACATCAAAAAAAAAAAAGGAAAAAAGTTATTTGGGGAATTTTTGGGAAAAGATATTTTTTCCCCTAAATGTTTTTTTCGAATTTTTTTGAGGAACAGGGAATTTTTTAAAAGAAAAATTTTCCGGGGTAAATTTTGGCAACATTTTGACTAAAAATCTTTTGGCCTTTTTTTTGAAAATAAAAAAAACGTGTTTTTAAGGGTGAGGTAAAAAAAGTCTCACTGAGGGTTTTGGGGAAAAAAAATCAAGGAATAAGTTTTTGCAGATACCCCAATTTCCAAAATCACCAAAACATATTTTTGAACAGAAAAGCCAAAAAAGTATGAATAATTTTTTTGAAAAAATTGGGGAACCTAGGACATAAAGGATTTTTAAAATAATCAAAAATTGTCGGACCTTCTTTTTTCAGGTTAAACCTTTGCCCCCGGGATCCTTGAACCCCGTAAAAATTTTACGCTATAATAAAAAAAAAAATAAAAGTTTAACCAAAAAAGGGTTACCTTTTTTGGGGGTTCCCTTTTTTTTTTTTTGGTTTTTTTTTTAAAAAAAAATCTGGAAAGTTTTAGATAGAATAAGAATGCGCGGTTTCGATGGCTAAAGATATAAAATAATATTTCCCCAAGTTACGAACTGATGTTTTAAAAAAAAATATATAAAAAAAAAAAATTGCTTTTTTTTTGGGGAATGAAGAAAAAAGTTTTAAAAATTAGAGAAAAAAATGAGGTTGAGCTGTAAAAAAAAAAAATTGTTATAAATTTTTACAATTATAAAACATTGGGGCCCCAAAAAAAAAAAAAATAAAAAAAAAAAAAATAGTAAGAATGCTGGGGCAAAAAAATCATATGTTGGTGTTTTTTAAAAAAATCGCATTGAACATTCAAGAGTTTAAAAAAAACCAAAATGTGTGTCAATGTATTTACAAATTAAAAAATTTGCCCCCAAATTAATTTTACCCCTTCACCCTGTAGACCCCGGGGTTCCCCAAAAAAAAGGGGATCAAAAATAAAAAAATTTGCCCTTTTAAAAAAAAAAAACATAAAAAGAAAAAAAGATTTAATATTTATTTTCGGTCGGCTTTGCTTTTATTGGTCCATTATTACAGACACCTGCGGGAACCGGCCCTTATGCCCCAAAGGGGGCCCCCAAATCTTTTTGAAAATTTATGTTTTTTTTTTTTTTAAAAAACACCGAATTTTCATTTTTTTAAAAAAATTAACCAAATAAAAAATTTTTAAAAATCAAATTGTTCTTTGGGGTTTTTTTGGGTTTAAATTTTTTTAAAAGGGGTTAAAAAAAAATTTTCTTTTTAAATAAACCAAGTGGGGTTTTTCTTTCAAAAAAATTAAAACATATTTTTTTATTTTACTTTTAACACAAAAACATTCGCTGCTTTTAAAATTTGACTTTTAACATTTGGATCAGGATATAGTTTATTTGGGGCCCCTCTTTCCGTAAAAAAAATTTAGTATCACTTCTGGTTTTTCCAGAAATAGACCTATATTAAAAAAAATTAAATTTTAAAAATTATTGAAAATCCGGGGTAAATTTTTAAGTTGTTCAAAAAAAAACAAATTATTTTTTTTAAAATATCGCAAGTTTTACATTTGTTTTCAAGATGACGCGCCGGTGACATAAATTAAAAAACCAAATCAATATACCGGCACTGTGTCGTCATTGATCGAATTTTCTTAAGCAACCTAATGCAGTACCAAATAAATGACTGTTACTTTGAAGTTAATATACAAAATGCAATTTTTTTTTTTAAAATTTTCGGAAATTTAAGAAAAGGCAGCCATGTAAAAAATATTAAAATGTATCTTATTTTAAAAAGCATTCAAATTTTTTTTTCTTTTTTTTTAAAAAATAATTAGTGCTTCTACTACTTGCTATTTTAATAGTTTTTAAATTTCAAATAATCACGTCATAAAACCCGTATTGGTTTTTTAAAAAAAAAAATTTTTGGGGGATCTTAAAAAAAATTTTAGTTATTAAAAGAAAAAAATTTTCGGTTTATCAAAAAACCCTACTTTCGGAAAACCGGACGTGATAATCAATTTTTTTTTTAAAAAGTAAAGGGTCTAAATAAACCATGTATTTGTTTAAAAATTTAAAATAAAATTGTAGGGGGTTGACTTATTTAACGCAACAATTTGCATGAATAAATTCCTAAATTTTCCCTTTTCCGACGACCATTGTAAAAAGTCTTTAAAGCTTTTGAGTCCTATTTTTTACTTGTTTTAAAACCCGTGTTAAACTTAATTTTTATTTTAAATTCCCCCTTTTACGATTTCCCCCCCTGCGTTTTTATAAAAAAAAAAAGTACGTTCGGGTTGCAGTTCGAAACCAAAAATGTTTATTTAAGACAATGACAATAAAACTTACCATAGTTACCCATTACTAACCTGATTTTTTTTTAAAAAGGAAAAAAAGAAAATTTTCGTCATTAAGAAAAAAAACTACAAAAGAAAAAAACCAGGATAATATTTGAAAGGGGAAATGATAACAAAAATAGTAAGAAAAGCTTTTTTTAAAAAAAAAAAAAAAAAAACCAAAACATATATTTTAAAGCCAAACCAACCCGGTTTAAAAAAAACTTTAAAAGTATATTAATTGTCAGTATAAAGCCAAAAAGTTTTTTGGGGAATTATAAAAAAATGACGATAGTGACGTTATATACTTTTATGTAATAATATTATTGGTGAAAATTATTTTATTTTTGGGACTAATTTATTTAAAAAATGTATTTCATTTTTTAACAATATTTATTTAAAAAAAAAACAATATAAAAAAATATTTTATACTCTTTTACAGGTTTTTATCTTTATTTTTGCAATTGTAGATATTTTTTTAGTTTAACTGGCCCTGTATTATTTTTTTTTTTTTGGTGAAGTTGGGTCCGCTTTCAGATAATACGGGAATATTTTTCTTTGAAAGGAAAATTTTTTTTTAAAAAAGGGGTAAATAAACTCGTGTATATTGGGTAACTTTAAGTGAGTATAAATTTTCTTTTAATTAAAGTGTTTAGTAGTTTTTACGTATACATTTTTTTTTTAGTTTTGGAAAAAAAAATTTTTCGCAATCTTGGTGCTTTTAAGAAAAATTACTAAAATAATGTTTTTAACATTTTATGTTATTATTCACCTTAAAATAAATTTAATTAAGTTAATAAGCGTCATTTTTTTCTTTTTTGTCAGATAACATGAACGACGGGGGGATTTTAAGACCGAAAACAAGCTACGTTTAGAGTACCAATAGAGGGCAAGTTTTATTATATAGAATTTAATTATGTAAACATTGGTAACTTTCCCCATAATACTGTAATAAAAATTTTTTTTTTACAATATTTCTTTTAATTTTTCAAACGCTCTTTTAAAATTTAAAAATATAGCAATAATATATTCTTGTTCAAAAACACTTCTTTTCATATTTTTTTCCCATGAAACATTTATTGGGGTCCATTTTTTCAATTTCTTTAAATTTTTGGTACGGTTTTAAAAAACTTAAATTTTTTTACAAATAAAAGAAAATAATAATAAAATTTTGTAAATAGTAATCAGTGCTGCTAACATTTTTTTAAATTTTTTTTTTTACTATAATTTTTTTTTAATTTAAATAATTAATTTTTTTATTAAAAAAAAAAAATTCAGTTAATTTTACTAGTTGACACCTCTGAAAATAAACTAGCAGTCCCATATCTCTTCATGTTACAATCTCTTCAATACTTGGGGAGAATGTTTAATTTTTTGGGTTAAAAAAGACTGATTTAATAAATACCTTTTTTAAAAATAATTTTTTTTAAAAAAATTAAAATCTTGGGGTTCCCCTTTTCTTTTTTGTTAATTGATAATGCTTTTTTGATGTACCTCCAACCGTTTTTTTTGGGAAAATAAAAACGTTCAAAAACTACGACTTTGCTATTCGTTGTTCACCGAAAATTTTACCGATTTTTTTCTGTTCAGCAACAACTGCCAGATATTTGGAATGTCGACAGTTGGGGTTTGCAAAAAAATTTTTTTTTTTTAATTACACCTTCTTTAAATTTCCTTTTTCTTCCGACCATTGTATGGGGGTTTTTTGACCATGGGGGTTTGGCCTTCCTAATTTCGGCGTTTCACCTTGTTCCGTATGTTTTTTTTTCTTTAACTCTAATTTCAAGTGGTCTTTTTTTTTTCCCCCATGTATACCTCCCCATTCACAGAGAATTTGGTATATACAGTCATTTTTTTTTAAAATTATTGTCCAGTCTCGTCTTTGGTAAGAATGCTTCTTAGAGTGGGGTTTGGGTTTAAAACTTTTTTTAATTTTTCTTATTGCCTTTTTCGTTTTTTTAAAATTTTTTTAATATATGGAATGATCATAAATATTTGATGTTGTAAAATGTTAATTAAATTGCTGTTGTTTGTCTATCTTTTTTTTGTTGATTGTTTTTCTTAACCCCAACCCCCGTTATATTTTTTATTTTGTCTTGGGGATTCCACTGTTCAATAAGGTCACTGCGCGGTTTTTAAAGACCCCTTTTTTGTTTCGTTAGGTGATTGGTTTTGGTGTAAATATTGTCCAGGGGAGTAGGTTTCTGTATACCGGGTTTATATAGGTCATTATTTCTTTGAATTGTCGAGAAAAAAAGCCGAATTTTCTTCTTCCATTGTAATTTGATACCGGTTAAGACTTTTATAACTGCGCAGTGAGTTATGTAAGATAGTTTATTATAGTCTATAAATTTAATTTTTTGTCTTTTGTTTTTCAATTTTTTTTTTTAAAATTTTTTTTAAAATCCTTCCAATTTTATTCTGGACGCCCGCTTTAGAAATTTTCTTTTTTCATTAGAATTAAGAGTATTATTGTTTTTTTTTTTTAAATTTTAATTTTAAATTTTTAAATTTTTTTTTTTTAATTTTAATTTTACATTTATATTTAAATCTTTAATATGTGTGAATATTTTAATTTTTATTCCCATTTTTTACGTGGTTTTCAAAAAAAAAAAGAAGTCTTTGTTTTTTTAAAAAAAAAAACATAAATCTTAGTTTTAATTATAGTCTTCCTAAATGAGGGATTATTTTCATTTTTTCTTTTCTCTCCAAAATTTAATTTTTGGGGTTTTTTATTTTCTTTTGGGGACATTAAAATTCCTTTTTTTTTTTTATTTTTTTTTAATTTTCAAAATCTTTTTTTTTAATATTAATTTTTTTTACCCCCCACATCTTTTTTTGTTATGTAAATTTAAAAATTTTCAAGATTGATGTATTTTTCAAGCTTTATTTTGGATCTTTTTTCCCCCGGAATGCACTTGGCTTAGTAATATTTTTCCCAACGGTCCCTTTTTGGGAATTTTATTTTTTAATATTATTATTCTCCTTAGTTCCCTTCTTTACGTAGTCACTAAACGATCGATTCTTTATTTGGTCTTTTTTTTAGTAAAAGAATGTTATCATAAATTTTCTTTATAATATTATCTTTTGGTTTAATACGTTCATTTTTCTTTTCTGTAACTTGTAAAAATAAGTTTTTTTGATATTTTCCTATTTTTGCTAAACTGTCATTGTCAGTTTTGTCATCCATTTTTTTATTTTTTTAAATTAATTATTTCTTTGCTCATGCAGCTTTTATTGTTATAACAACTATTGCTTTTTCTTCATTTCTTTGTACTAGCCTGTTATATATTTTTTTAGTTAGGCTATTTTTAAATCTGTTTTTTTTTTAATTATGGGATAGCCCAAGAAGGCTTAAACCGACGGACTAATATATCGTAATATGATTTGCAAAATAATTAAAAAGAAACAAATTATTAAAAGTTTGTTTATGATATGTTTAAGGTTTCAAATTATGAAATTATGTAAATTTTAAAATAATTAAAAATATAATTAAACCAAACAAAAAAATATTTTTTATCATTTAATTTTTTTTTTAGTTAGAGATAAATTGAGGTATTATCAAGGATTTGTACTATTTATGATATTTTTTTAATACAAAGGAAATTTTTTTTGCAATTTTACATATTTAGTAAAAAAAAAAAAGGAAATTTCTTTGTATTTTATTGTTTTCCTTTTTTTGTGAAAATTAACCCATTTCCCCTTTATGTTTTTAATTTAATACATAGAGTGCTTTGGGTACCCAAAAATGCATAAAAGAAGGCAAAAAAAAGTTTTAATACTTATCCATAAAAAATTATTAAGGTTATTAGTTGTATTCAAAACTTCTGTATCGTACAAAAAAAGTGATGCCCCACTTTGCCCAGTAATCAAAAAAAAAAATTTCAAACCACCTTCAAAAAAAAATTGGTCTTGCACATATCGTTAAACTTGTTAAAACCACAAAATGTAAAAAAACATCAAAGAGTAAGCAAATTTTTAAAAAACCCCATTTTGTTTATTTGGGATAAAATTATGAATTGTAGTGTTTAGAGACAGTATCTTAAAGGGGAAAATTCTGTTTTTAAAAATTTGTTTTTGTTGTTGTTTGTTTTTGGCAACAACGCAACAACCCAATATACTAAAAGAAGCGTAAAAGTTTCGCCACAAAATTTTTTATTCGACCATGAGATGAATAAAAAACACCCTTTGAAAAGCTGAAAAAGTTAAAAAAATTAAATTAAAAAATGTCCATTTTTTCCTACATAAACAAAATATTTTATTTTCCCCCAATTAAAAAAATTACATTAAGAATTTTTTTTTGTTTGTTTTAAAATCTTTTAACAAAAGTAATTATAAACACTCTTTATTTTCCTAAGTTCAAATGACTTTAAGCTTTATTGTCAAATGCAGGGGTATAAATTAACTGAAAAAATAAAAATAAAAGACAAATGGCACAGTTTTGAAAAAAAACGATCATTACAGAAGCTGGCGATTCTATAAAAAAAGATAAATTAAGGGGAAATCTAACCCCAAATAGCAGCCATTAGTTGTTTTATAGTATGTTTATCCAATATTTATAAAAATTCTTATTAAAAACACTTTATTAAAAAAAAAACATTTTGCCGAATAATTTTGCTTTTCTTAAGTGCGCTTCAATCTGCATACTTAAAAGGGTTTTTGAAAGGGGAAACATGCATTGCGTTCATATTCCTCCTTTTTTTAAAAATTCAGCTCCTCAAGTAAATCTCTAAGACTAATTTGAAAAATAAGGGCGGGGGAATGCAGATATTTTTTCA
This sequence comes from Listronotus oregonensis, assembly GCA_019359885.1. Taxonomy (NCBI): domain Eukaryota; kingdom Metazoa; phylum Arthropoda; class Insecta; order Coleoptera; family Curculionidae; genus Listronotus; species Listronotus oregonensis. The sequence goes on from JAHBCN010015419.1 coordinate 18,202, forward strand.
CAGAAATTAAAAAAAATACTGGTTGGGGAAAAAATTTAAAAATGATCCAGCCAAGGCTTCAACCTACAATCATTTTGGGGCGTCTAAAAAAAATCCGCCGATAATACTCATCCTTTACTTTAAAGAGGCGAAGTAAATAAAACAACGAACTCAAGGACTAGAATTAACGCAACCCCAGTTTGTGGCAGGCAGGGTGTTTGGTATAGTGATCTGTTTGGTTTTGTTTTTAAAAAAAGTAAACAAATTGCCAGATTTAAAAAAAAAAAAAAATCAGATAATTATGTTGAAAATGTAAAAAAAATTAATTTAAAATATTGGTTTTTGTGTTAATAGGGGGCAACATCGATTTAAATATAAATATTTATTGATATGACAGTTCCGGGGAAAGGGTTGAACCGGCAAAAAGGTTGATATGGCCAGCCCCCGAAGTCTTTTAAAAAAAAAAATATATTAAAAAAAGGTTTTTTTTACGGCACTTTTATGTGATTTAATTTCTTTCTAGTATTGTATTATTTAATAACACGTTTAAACTGACTTGATCAACAACAATCAATTGAGCATCTAAAGTGAATGTCTGCCTTTTAATAAAAAAAAAATAGTTTTCTGGTTTAAAAAAATTTTTTTTAACAATAAAGAATCATCAATTTATAAAAATGGGATTTATGGTGCAATGCCATAAACTTTAAAAAAATTTTTTTTTCCCCGGGTGATGTTATTCGGGGTGTTTAATCAATGTTGCGGGTGCAGTGTGATTACAAGAACTATTCCGCCCGCCCCCCCATATATAATAATGCCAAAAAAAAGGTTTTTTTTACTTTATTTTTATCCAAAAAATTGTTGGTATGAAAGGTGCTTTTTTTCGACAATAACCTTAAAAAAAATTAAATACATAGCTTCAGCAGTAAAAGTCCTCTGCAAGCAAGTTTAACAATATTTTAATAACAATTAAAAAAAAGGTGTTGTGTTACGGGGCATACACACATTTTAATCCCTACATACTGGGTTTGTATATAGTAAATTCTGTTTTGTTTGATGCTCTTTGTATTAAAGGTTTTGTAAAAAATTATAGATTATTTTAATTTATTTTAAAAAGAAGAGATTTCGTTCTGGGCCATTAGTTACCTTTATCCAATAAATTAGCGGTGGGTATCGTCGGACATGTAACAGGTTACCACCGTTTTTTTATAAAAAGATTTTATTTTAAAATTGGGGGGGCCCCGTATAGTTGCCCTTTTTTTTTCCCCAATAATTCATGTCTGCGCTGTGTTTTAAACCCCGAAGTTACTTTTTTTTTTTAATACCACACTGCCTTTTTTTTTTTGTCTGCCCTTTCCCCTTTAAAAAAATCTCTTTTAAAAAAAAATTTCATAATATGACATTTGTTTTTAAAAAGAAATCAAAAAAAATTTTACTCGAATAAGCTACAGTTGACCATGATATACAAATAAAAATATGCTGTTCCTTTCCTATTTTTTTAAATACTGCGGGTTGCTTTAGGATTTTTTCGAAATATAAAAAAAAAAATTTACCGCCGACTGACATCAACCAGGCCAAAACAATGTAAAATATAATGTAGGATATCATCTGCTTCTTCAAAATCACAGGACACTACACTTTAACATAGGCCATGATGCATATTATTGCTTAATATAGCTTATTTGAGTAAATGCTTTGTTAACGCAATTTTAAAAGAAAATTTTATATTGTGACACATGGATGAAAATAGAATTTTAAGGCAAATCTGAAAGGCTGGAAAAATATACAAAGCCGTATTATTTAAAAAATAATAAGTTCTAGTTACTTTTAGTTAAACCGGTAGTCCAAAAAAAAAGAAGTCCCAAAAAAGGGGAAATTAAAACCCCTATTGAAACACTTACTATTGTAGAATAATTTTTTAAAAAAAAAAAAAAATTGTTTTTTTATGGCCCCCCGAGTCACCGTTTTTTTACTTTATATCTTAAAGAAACCTTTTTGCTCCCCTTTTAAAAAAGGGGTCATCGTAGCCCGATGGGGAGTTAAAACACTTGTTTGTTCGGAGGTTCCTTCTGGGGATCATAAGGTTTTTCCGCTATTGTCTTGTTCTGGATAGTCACATTATTTTTTAAGTTTTAGTTCGTAGTATCATCCTATTTTCCTTTTTAAAAGGATGGGATTATTCTTTTTAAGGTGTCTTTAATCGCTGTTGTTGTCAGTCCAGTGGTTTTGGACGGGGGCCCAAAAGGGGTTTTCCTCCCGCCGCCCTGGCCAGGGAAAAAGCGCTATAATTTCCCTTTAGATATGTCATGTCCCTTAAAACCCGGCTAGGGGTTACCACAATTTAAGAGATGTTAGTCAGGGCTCAATGAATTTAGTACAAGTCCCGAAGTAATGCGTGGTCTTTTCAGGGTATTTTAAGCTTGCCACTTCTGGTTTAAAACAGATCGGGGGGAGGGATGTTGCGGCTTTTAATTTGTAAGGTTTAATTTTTTCCCCTCATGGGGTTTAACGCTGGGTTGGCGCCCATTGTCCATCCGAATATCAGGTTTATGGTTTTGGGGGTTTACAGCCCACCCACCTTGGGGTTGAGCTTCCCAACAGGGTTGGGGTTTCCCTTCCGCCTTTTTTGGTACCGTTCCTCTTATGGGAAAGTGTAGGGTTTATTAAAAAAAACTTTGTTTTAACTGGGGCCCCTTCCTGTAGAATTGAAAGTTGCCCTGTAACATCCCCTTTTCCCGGGGGCGTCCAGTTGAGCCAGGCCCCAAAAAGTGTCTAGACCGACTTGGGGGAGGCAAAAATCATCGGCCCCTTTCCCCCTTCAAATAAATAAGGA
>JAHBCN010015420.1:0-21029 GCA_019359885.1 Listronotus oregonensis
TAAGAATTTATTTTGGTTTTTAAACCCCCCCCCTATTTAGTTTAAAGGGGAAAGGGAAGGTTTTTTTTAAAAGGGATATTTTTTTATTATCCCCCTTTTTTAATTTTCATTATTATAGTTTTGTTTAATTTATCAGGTCCAAAATAAAGTTTTGGATATTTTTTTTGGGGGAAAAAAATTCGAATAAAAAAAGTATTAAAAAAAATAACAAAAAATTTTACCAATTTAAAAAACGTTATTTGGCCTTTTTTCCCCAATTTGGCAAAAAGAGAGGCGACCGTTGGGGGAAAATTTTTTTTAGGGTGAGGTTTGAAAAAAAAATGAGAGTTTCGATAACAAAATTTAAAACCCAAAATTTTTTTTAAAAACCCCAAAAAAAAAATGTTAAAAGGTTTTTTTTACCTATGATTTAAAAGATTTTATGACGGGGGGTTTTATTTTAAAGAGTTTTAATTGGCCCAAAATTAAAAAAAAACCTTTTGAGAAAAAACGATTATTAAGATTAACTAAAGTTCGTATTAAAAATTTTTTTAAAAAAAAGGTTATGAATGCGACAGATAGTGAGAGCATAGGCGTACGGAAAAAAAAAAATAAGGGACAACGCTTATAAAATATAGATTCACATCCAAAAAAAAACCGGCCACTTGAAATCAGCTTTGTTTTCGGGCAAACCTCATTTAATTTAATTAAAAATTTTTTTTAAAATTTTATTATTTCATTATTTTTTTGGGGGAAATTTTTTTTGAAAAAAAAAAAAACTTTTTTTTATTTTTGGGGGCCCCTGTATATTTTAATTAAATTTAAAAAAAAATTTTTAAATAAATTTATTAGGAAAAAAAAAAGACAAAAAAAAATTTAAAAAACGTTAAAGGAAGTAACTTTGAAAGGGGGGGCCAGCTTGTTTGGGGGGTTTTTTTGGGGGGTGGTTTTATTAGCGTCAATGCGTGAAATCTGTTATTCTCGAAATGATGTCAATATATTATTCCCGGGCAAAAAACCCCTTATTTGACAAAAAAATTTTAAAAATTAATTTTTGAAAGCCTGGGGGTGTTCATTAATTATGAGGCAATTTTTCGATCCTTCCTCCCCTTGGTGAGATGTCGAATGATTTGGCTCGACTCCCCGATCAATTGCTTACATTAGATCGTACTTAAATCGGGCTATATTTTCGAACTTCGTGGCTTTTAAAACTATACATAGCCCAGAGGACTTAAAAATTTTTCCTGATTTAAAAAAAAAAATTTTTTTGGGATTTTTTTTAAAAAAATTTTTAAAAAAGAAGCCCCAAAAAACAATTTTCATAAAGTTTTTTTATAATGGGTAGTGTTGCAGATCTGGTGGGTTTTTTTAAAGTTGAAAAAATATAAGTAAACATTTTAAAAAAAATAAAATCATAACCTTAAATATCTTAATAATATTTTGACTTTTTCAGCCTTTTTTTTTTTTACTGATTATTAAATCACCGGTTTTGATGATCCGATTTAAAAAACCCTTTTTGGGGGAAATTGTAATTTTTAAAAAGGACTGGTTGCACAAGGGGAAGGGGAAATTTTTGGGGTTATATTAATAGTTCGCAACAAGAACAAAAACGAAAGCCTCGGTTTTTGAGGTATCAAAAGCCATTGAAAAAATAAAAAAAAAAACACGAACACCATATAAATTAAAAATTTACCAACTTAGGTAAAGTTGGGAAAAAATAATAAACCTACTGTTTGGCAAAAAAATTATTGTGTTTACGCCCCAGTATCCCCGATAATTTCTTTTAAAAAGTAGTTAGTGAATTTGTAAAAAAAATTTTTCCCCAGATTTAAATTTAGTTTATTTTTTTAAAAAAATGAATCTATGATGAGCGATTAAGACAAAATTTGGGGGTTTTCAGAAGTAATTGGTTTCAAAGTTCAAACTTTTTTAGAAAAAAATTTGTAAGTTTTGACACATATGAAAATGAGCTTTATTGTTTTGAGCTCAACTATCGCTATTAAAATTTTGAGCATCACATTTTTTTAAAACCCCCCATATATATATATATATATATATATATATATATATATATATATATATATATTATATATATATATATAATATATAATAATATATATATATATATATATATATATATATACACCAAGAATTTAGTAAAACCCAAATTATGTAGTAATTACCTTATTTTTAAACCTGTGAAAAAAATTTTTAAAAGGTTAATCCGAACATTTTTTACAAGCAAAGACGACACTACCATATATGTTGTAAATTTAGGATTCTCCAGTTAGTTATTAAAAAAGTTATTTTTGGATGATTCCATCATTTTGCGACATTTTGTCCCCATAAGTCTTCCCCAAATACAAATTTAAATTTTTTTTCTTGTATAAAATCGTTTTATAAAACTAAAATAAACCCCGAGAGTTCCGTAAAGACATAAAAACAAAATATTACTTAAACAAAATTTTTTTTCAAAAAAAAGTCCACCATGTTCCCCCACTACGAAATTTAAATTTTAAAATATACGTAAACAAATAATTATATTTTTTTAAATTTTTTTTTCAAACTGCTGGAAAAAACGATGTAAAAGAAAGAAAAACTGAAAAGGGATATTGATGTAACCTTTTGCTTTTTGATCAAAATGCCCAAAATTTTTTTCGTTATCATGATCAGATAAAAACAAAAGGGGGAAAAATAAAAAAAAAAAATTAAAATATGACAGCTAAAAAATTCAAAAAAAAATACTTTATTTATTAAGAGATTTGTAATGGCAAATAGAGGTTCTTTCCTTTTGAAATTTACTATTGATTTTTTTAAAAATTTATAACTTCAACCGTGAATAGACCCCAAAAAAATTTTTTTTTTTTTGTATAGTTGGAAACGTTTAAAAAAAAAAAATTTTTTAAAATTTTTTTTTAAAAAAAAACCCCAGAAATTTTGGGAAAATTTTTCGAAAACAAATAAAACCTATCGACAGTACCAAAATTTTTTTTTAAAATTAAAATAAATACTAAAACAGGTGAATTTTGAAACACTTATAAAGAAGTATGGTAAAAAAAGAGGGGGCTGTTGTTTTTTTTTTTCTTTGTGACAACCAGAAGGTTTTAATAATAATATACTTTATTAGACATATACATATATACTCCTAAGTACAGAGCACCGTGAGTCCGGGTTTTCCGATGTTTAACCCATCTTTTATCCCCAGTTCCGCCCCTGCCCCATGAAACATAAATATTGCATTTCACAGCCCCTTTTTGACAAGGGGAGGCCCCCACGGACTTTTTTTTAAAAAAACTACTACCTAAATATGCCCCCGGGGGGGTTTTGGGGTTCGAACCCGGGTGCCGGCGGGGCGAGCCAAAGGTTGAATTCGCTCCCGGGGCAGACAAGAAATAACTTTTTTTTTTAAAATTTTTTTTTTTATTTAAATTTTTTCATTTTAATATTTTTATGATTTTATGATTTTAAACGCATAAATTTCCCCTTAAAAAATTTTTTTTTATTTTTTTAAAAAAGGGTAAAAAAAACATCTGAAAAAATTTAATATCGATTTTTACGGCCCCCGGGGAAATAAAAACTAAGAAGAACAAAGAATAGTATAAAAGGTTTTTAAAGGGGGGCGGGGGGGGCCTGTCTCCCCCCCCCCGGGAAATATATATATATATATATATATATATATATATATATAATATATATATAAATAATATATATTATATAAATATATAATATATATCTATAGGCAAGTGAGCCTGGTCATGAAATTTTTAGGTTTACGGGGAAATCCGATGTCACGGGCTTCCGGTTTTGGAAGGGTCAGAACCCCCCAAAAAAAAAAGTCAGAAATAAATGAAAAAATATAAATTTTTCCCCCGCAAAATGGGGGTCAAGTTCCTTTTTTTGTACCGTTTAAAATTTGTGCGGCGTCACCGAAAGGCGCGGATTCCTTTTATACAGGGGTTATTAAGGTATGTTTTGAAGGGAGGCATTCCGGATCGTTTTAATGAAAAGTTCAAAAAAAGTGGGCCCAAAATGTTAGTTATTAAGATACAGGGTGTTAAAGTTTTATTTTTTTTTTTTTTTTAATACTTTTTTTAAAGAGGTTTGAGATATTGAACTGTTTTACAGGATATTTGGCATAAAAACACACTTTTCGATGTTCATTTAATTTTTTGCAAATGGCAGCTATGACGAATTTTCCAAACCTTTTTAAAAAAAAAAATACTACGCCATTGACTTGGGAAAAAAATTTGGTTTTATAAAAACAATCAATTAAAAAAAAAAAAACCCTCTTTCTTTTTTCCTAAAACTTACCGTTTGGGAGAAATTTAAAAAAAAATTTTAGTACCCAAATTGCATCTTAAAAATTATTATTGAAATAAATCAAGGCGTGTTGCCAGCGATTTTGTTTGTTGGTAAACATTATGCCCTGACGAATTATCATTCTTGCAGTTTGTATTTATTTTCCTTCATCTTAAAACGTGCATTTTGCTATTAAAAAAATGGTAAATTATTCTAATTTGGAAAGACACAAATGATTTCCTTTATGGTCTACTAATGGTAATGCTGGGGGGCCCGGGGGTTTTTTATCAAAAAGGTACCCAAGGCTTCCCAGATAGACAACTTTATAAACATTCATCGTCGTCTGACTAAATCTGGCGAAATAATATTTCCGGGGGAAGGCCCGAAATTAGAACACCGGCAGTGGGGGGCTGTCCGCACAGCGAAGGGATCCCAAACCCCAAGTAGGAAAAAAAGGTATGGCATTAAACATCTGCTACAAAGGAAGATTTTTAAGGATTTTTGTTATATCCTTTTCCATACAAAGGGTTCAGGCATTGCTTCCTAGAGATTAGAACCCGACGAATTTTTAGGGATTCCGAACAGAAAACCTCAGATGCCAAAATATTGTTTCGGACGAAGCAAATTTTTAAAAAAGCAATAACCAATTTCCTAAAATCATTACGGGCCCAGGAAAACCCCATGGATTAAGGACACATTTTCAGGAACAATTTTCACTGAACGTTTGGATCGGTATGTATCCAAAATTGGACCATTTTTTTTCCGGGCCTTAACGGACAGGATTATTGAATTTTTCCAAAATGATTTGCCTTTGCTTCTTGAAAATGTTCCTCTTAGTTACGGCAAAATTTTTTATTGGGGGCGTCCCCCCACTTTGCATATTGGTCGTGAATTTAAATAACCTACCAAAATCATTGGATGGCCACAAGGCCACCTAGATCCCGACCTGAACAGCCTAGATTTTTATTTTGGGACACCTAAAAAAATTAGTTTATTAAAATTGGACATTAGAAGAACTCAGAAATGAATTATTGACGGAGGAAATATCAAAAACGATGGAATTTTTGAAAGGGTTCGTAATTCAATAGAAGAAGAGGAAAACCTGCATAGAGGCGAGAGGGGTCATTTCCAAATTTTTGTAAATTATTTGTATTGTTTTTTTTTATTTTTTTTTTTAGTTTGTAAGAAAAATTAAAAAAAATACTTGAAAAATGTATTTTTAAAAATTTAAAATAAAAATTTAAACAATCAAGAATAATAATTAACGTCAGTGCTAATTTTAAAAACAAAACAAAATGCTGGCAACGAGCAAAGCTAACTTGATTTATTTAATAATAATTTTTTAAAATCAATTTGGGAATAAACATTTTTTTTAAATTCGATTTCCCCAAAGGTAAGTTTTTCGGCAAAAAGAAAGGGTTTTTTTTTTATAATTGATTGACAATTATTATAGAACCATATTTTTTTCCCGTAATGGCGTAGTATTTTTTTTTAAAATTTTTAAAATTTATAGTACCCGGGTTAAAAAAATTTAAATAACATCGAAAAGTTTTTTTATCCATAATATCCCCTTAAAATTAGTTAATTCTCAAACCTCTTTGAAAAAAAATTTTTAAAAATAAAAAAAATAAAACTTTAAAACCCCTGTTCTTAAAACTGCTTTTAGGGCCCCGTTTATAGAACTTTTTCTTAAAATTTATCCAGGAAACCCCCCTTAAATTATCTAATTTAAAAACCCCCTTTTAATATTTTAAAATACAAGTTCCTTTTTTTTTGGTCCCCTTTCTTTGGCCGCCGAAAAAAAAAAATACTGTTAAAATTTATTAGATCTATTTTATTTTGAATTTTAAACTGATGGTAAAGGATATCATTGAAAAAGGGGAAATTTCCCGAAAAAGAAAAAATTTTGATTTAATGGTAATGAAAAAGAATAGGTACATTATTTTAAGTTTGATACTACTGAAAATAAAAATTGTAATTTCAATTTTATTAACCCATTTAAAAGTAATTATGTAGGTACAAAAATTTTTTAACAATTTATTCTTTTTAAATTTTTAATAATGGTAAAAAAATTTCCGCAAACTGTATTAAATACTACGGGATAATAAAAAATTTTTAAAAACCCTTTCCAAATAAAATTTATGTGTTAGAATATGTCTATACCAAACCTTAATAAAAAAAAAACTTAGTAACATCAAAATTTTTTTTAATAATCCGCCAAAAAGAAATTTATATATTTGGTGTCTAATGTTTTAATGTATATTCTGGTTTTTAAAAATGGCAATATTTTGGTTTTTAAATACGGGGAGCCCTGAAATCAGCCGCACAATAGTTTTTTTGTGTTATACACATGTAATAGGACAAAAATTTCTATAAACAAAACCAAAATTTATTTGTATTTAGGTTCAGGAAAAAAGATTGTTTTGGGTTTTTTTAAATTGTACAAAATAATTGCCAAAAGTGTCGAGATGGGCCATGATATTTTTTTTCTATTTTAAATCTAAAATTTTTTTACTCAGAGACAATACAAGACAAATCTTTCCATTTTTTTTTTATTTGAAAGTTCTAGAATTAGGCCATTAATAAAAATTATTAAGTTTTGGGAAAAATTTATAGTTTATTTTAAGAAAATGGTGGCTGTTGTTGAGTTACGGCGTATGAATTCAAAAATAGCTTATTTTAGAAAGCTAAAATCCTAGTATAAATAGAAAAAAAGCAAAATTTTCTTATCAGCTAGCTTTTTTAACCCCGAAAAAAGATTTTCCTGTGTTCAGATGATAAAATTCCACAAATGTTGATAAGGGCTCAGATTTTAGTTATGTTTCGCCAAACAAATAGTAGTAACCAGAGCTATTGAAAATATGCAAATATTACATTTGATTTTGATGGTTTTAAAAACCAAGTTATCCAATTTAAATATTGACAATGCACTAGAAAGTGACAACAATAGTGCTAAAATTGATTTTGTCTAACAAAGAATGTCCTAAAGTTCTTTAAAAAAAAACTGTGGAGTCAACCAAAAAAGAATCTTTTCTAGTGACCCTCTTTCGCAGACGTTTCAAAAATATAATTGTTTAAGTTAAAAATATTTTTCCGGAAAAAAAAAAGAAAGCACAACGGTTTATTGCGATGTTTTTTGGGGGCAAATTTTTAAGGCATTTTTAAAAAAACAAACCCAGTGACGAAATGGGGCAAGCATTTTGTCCCGGAAAAAAATAATATTCAACGGAAACAAATTATTGAAAAAATTTTAAAAAAAAGGGGATTTTGTTCCGGGATAGTACCCTTTTTAGTTCAAAAAAAAAAAAAAGAAAATTATAAAATTTTATTAGATACTGGGGAAACTGTGGGGTAGCAAAGAAACCAAAAATCTTTAACCGCTAGCAACATTGTAGAGGATATTTGCCAAAAAAACTCCCCAAAACATGTGAAGCATTGCCCCTTTTTAAAAAAAAAAAAAGATTTTAAAACCACCCATCAATCAGAAGGACAACTCTAATGGCGAACCATTTTGGGTCGAACGATCCTCTTCGTATATCAGGAGTTCTTAAAAACTTAGGGCAGATGGAAAAAAAACGGGGGGAGAGTTGGGAACTAAACCCGTCACTTTTTAAAAAAAGAACCTGGGAAGGTTTAAAATTTCGGGTAATCAGTATGCCGGAAATGTGTGGTTTATTTTGTAGTTTTTAAAATTGTCTGTCTGTTTTAAATTTAGGTTTAAAAACCGATAACTGCTGATATACGAAACTATTTTGGCCCCATGCCTTTAATTTTGTATTTCATGTTTAATAATACTAATATTTTCCTAAGTGTCAGTTTGTGACCTAAATTTTTTTTAACATAGTCTTATTATTCGCTAGATGCACGGTAAAAAACGTCTTAATACTATTAAAAGTTATTTAAGTAAAACTGAAGGTACTTGGGTTTTTTGTTAATTTTACATAAATTAAAATATTTTATAATAAATATTATTTAAAAACAATAGTTACTCTATGCCACTTTTTTTTATATGTTTAATCCATTGCAATTTTCCAAAAAAAAAAACTGATATGTTCTTTTTTTTAATTTTCATTAAAATCAAAAATAAAACTTTTGATAATAAAAATATTATAAATTTTTACATATAAGTAATAATGACGGTCCTACATTTGTTTTCTAGGGTTTTTTTTAACAAAAATTTTTTTTTGAACAGCAAAAAAAAAAAACAATTCCCCAAATTTTCACCATAACCATGGACTCCTTAAATTTAAACAGTTAAAGCATGGATTTTAGAGGCTTACTTTTTTTCTCCTTCTAGCATTTTTTGTTTTAAAAAATAAACATATCTTGTATTTTAAAGAAGTTAAATTTATACTATTTATGAAAAACAACCTTTTTGGAAAAAACATACTAAAAAACAATCGGTAACATGAAGGGGGTTTTCTCGTGTCTTTTAAAAATGGTTCACTCTATATGGTTATCGTAAATTATCGATATACAAACTTCGGTTTTTTTTTGAGTAAATATATAGGATTCTGTCATACGCCATTGTACTATAATTTTTCTATAGATTTTGTTTTACTTTAAAAAAAAAATACCGTTAAAAGAATTGGCAACATGTTCGGGTTCGTAAACACATATAACCCTAAATGGAAGCCAACTGACATAAACGCACAAAAAAGTTCAAGGTATACAGTGGAGGGGAATTTAACCCAAAAGTATTGGAGGCCATTAATTTGACAGTATTTTCATATACAGGTGGAGTTTGGGTAACCTGTATATGATGTGGATCTGAGTTGATATGTAGATATATATAGAAAAAATATATATATATATATATATATATATATATATATATATATATATATATATATATATATATATATATATATATATATATATATATATATATATATATATATATATATATAATAAGAAAAGGAGACCACTGCGAACATAGGGATCCTAGACGTTTTTGGATGTCCCTAAAACGCCGCCCCTTGCTTATCGATCAAAATTTTTCCAGCGAACAATTCAATACGTTTATTTCGAAATAGTTTTTTAGTATCAAATGCTCAACAATAGTTGTATTGTCGATTTTTTGGGCCCCAAAAATTTTTTTTTAATAATAGTTATTAATAATGGATGTTTGAACTGGAAGACAAAATTCAAATTATTGAATGGAATCATAAACCCTGTTGGGGGGGTTTTTTAATAATTTATTTCAAACCCAGGCCGACCCCCACGTTTCCACTATTTACCGAGTCTTTAAAAAATTTTTGACTTTTTTTTTCCCCAAAAAAACAAAAAATGATGTCCCCAAAAAAAATACAAAAAAGGGAAATGAAAGAAATTATGGTAGTGGCAAGTGTTATTAAAAATCATAATTTCCATTAATACAATTGGGACAGGTTTTTGAGCGGAAGATCAGTGGAAAGAGTGCTAAAAAAAATTATACCGATCCTACAAAGAAAAAAAACCAATGAAATTTTCCTGATGATCATTTTAGACGAAGGAAATTTTTTTGAAACTGTAAGGGAAATGAAAAATAACAATAAAAATTTTTATAAAACATTTTTTTACTGATTAATCGACTTTTTTCACTTAGTCCCCCCCAACGTTTTTTTCTCTGAGGTCACGTAAAATCTAAATTTATGGTTTTCCCAGGAGAATAGGGCTAATAATCTACAAGAATTGCAATTTCAAATTTGGGTTTGGGAAAATTTTGGATTTTACCCCTTTAAAATTTAAAAAATCAGAAGGCGTTTTTTTGACAATCTTGGTTATTGTTTGGTCAAAATGGTTTAGTCCTTTTAAACGAAAAAAGGTTTTTCTTTTTATTCTATGAATACATTTAAAACTTAAAATTCTTCCGAAAAATTTTTATTTAAAAAAATTTTAATTTTTTTGGAAAAAAGGGAACCCCCGGGGGGAAAAAAAAATTGAGAATTTGGGAAGCCCCACCCAAAAACCCCCTTTTAAAAAATTTTAAAAAAAATTAATTTTTTTTTGGTAATTTGGGGGGGGGTTAAGAAAAAAAAAAAAACATCAAAATTGTCCCGGAGCCTCCCATGTTCGCAGTACGGTGCGCCTTACTGTTTTTATATATATATATATATATATATATATATATATATATATATATATATATATATATATATATATATATATATATATATATATATATATATATATATATATACCATTAGAACGTAAATGTTAATTTCGAGGAAATTTGGTTTCAGCAGAAATTTTTCTTTTAAGGCTTATTTGTATTCGAGATTTCATACCATGGCCGGCAAGCATGGAGGTATAAGTGACACGCGGCATGCTGGTCGTTGTTTTAAAACAACACCGGCGGCCAATTTACGGCCCAAAACTGGTAATATCGAGTGGTACTTTGCTCCATACTCTTTGCCCGAAACATCCCAAAAACCACAGACAATCAAGCAAACAATTGTAACGCTCCCCCTTTTTTGGACCTTCAAAAAGGGACACATTCGCTTGGCGATATGTGGGAACGAATAAAGGATTGGATGACAGAAAAAAAGCGAAATAACTTTTTTTTATTATGATACTTACATTTTTTTAAATAAATAACACTTTTTTTTCTGAATAGTTATCCTTTATTTTATCCACTTTTCGAATAGCGATAAAGGAAACTAAATGGATATTTTCGCGACTTACCGTTTTTAACTACTGGTTGATAGCAGTTCTTTCCCCCACCATTCTAACCGTGTTTAACCAGCCTACCCTCGCAAAAACGAAACGGTTTGTTGTCAACTTACTACTAATGGTTTAATACACTTTTAATTTTAAATTTAAAGGGGTTTTTTGGAAGTTAAGAAATAAGTCGAACAGATAATAAAAAAATTTTTTTAAAAAGGCTTTTTCCCAAGTCAACTATAATAAGTAAATTTTTCCTTTATATTGTAATATAACTGTATTTTCTCCATTTGGGAATTAACTAATAAACCAAAAATCTGCAATCCAAATAGTTGTTAAACAAAAAAAAAACATCCAGAACCAAAACAAAAAAAACCCGAATCCTCCATTTTTTTAAATTTAAATTTGACAAACCATTATTAACGCTCCCCCTGACCATGGCGATAGCGCTAGATACTGGGTACAAAGTAATGACGTAGATACTGACGACAGAACCCCTTTCCCCCTATTACCGCTTCTCGCGAAAATAAACCGGTATGTTAACTGCCCTAACAATGTTCAACGCGGTATGTCGCCAAAATTTGATGTAAATGTCTATTGGTCCATTTTATAATCCAAATTGGAATTAAAAACAAAATATATACATATATTTTTTTTTTAAAAAGAATATTTTTTTTTTAAATAAACTTTTTTTTTTGTTGAAAGCCACTAAAAAAGAGAAAAAATTATATTTCTTAACAAAGACCGTCCAAGATAACCATCCCCCTATTTCCCCCTTTAAAGGGGGATAAATTTTCGAACAAGATTTAAATGGGACCTGAGTTGAAAAAAAACAGAGTCAGAAAAATTGACCTCTAAACTACGGAGTAATCGTCAAACATACAAAGAATGGTTTTATTTCTCCTTATAAATAAATTACTTATGTATCTTTTTTCCAAATGGCAATGATGGGTGTAACTTATCTCATTGGCCTGCCGCGTGTACATTAAAAAAACCGAATGGGCATCCCAATGGGGGTGCCGCGTGTTACACCTCCATGTTTGGGGGTTTGACTCCTTTTGATTTTTTGGGGGGCCCAATTAACAACTAATTTACAGGTACCCACTGAGAGGCCTGTAAATTGTTGAGTTGGAAAAATATTCGACATTACTAACTCCGTTACCCCAAAAGTTTTCAAATTTGGGACGGGTTTTATAATCGGCTCGGGTTTTGCGAAGCTCAGTAGAGCAATGTCTTCGAGCATTTATTAAAATAAGAAGAGGTATTTTTTTGCTATTAGGATTATTATTAATTTCATTAATTTTTAAGAATGGTCATGAGATTTTAGAATGGCAGTTATTATTTTATTCTTAGGCTTAAGTCTGACAAAAATTTAACAACCTTTTAATTACTGTTGTACTAAATACAACAGTGATTAACATGAAAGCATAGAAACGCTTATAGACGACGGGGAGTAAATTATTTTATTAATAAATTAATAGTATATTGTTTCACGGCACGTGTAAGTGGTATTCGCCACTCAGTTCAAAAAAGATCTTTTACCTACACAATAAAACAAAAAGTAAAAAAAAAGTGTCATAGTATTTTATATCGTTTGATTTGGCCTGAAATACCGCATTTAGTAGTAATATGAAAATTATATATTCCTATTTTAGTTTTTGAGCTACCCCAGAAAATGGAAAATTGTAATTCAATATTACATAGGTTTATGTATTTTTACTAGCCAAAATGAATATGTTATAAAACATGCTAAAATTGTTTAAACAATAATTATTTAAATAAATTAAAAAAAAAAAATCTAAAAAAACAGGGGGAGCATCAAAAAATTTTATGGTATACGGAGGCCCCTGCTGTAGAACAAAATTGTCTAGGCGTGCAGGGCAGCGAGAATAGGTGAAATTTGGGCCGCGGAATTTAGCAATAAATAGTAGGTCAAGTCCAATTTCCAAAAATTTTTTTTACCATGTATAAACTTTGAACAAATTTAAATTCAAACTAACTATACTTTTACTTTTTTTAAAATTATTTTTGCACGAAATTGTTGGTTATTAGACGATACTATTATATAATATTTAAAATTATTGTGTAATATTGGATTTTATATCATCTTATTTAATATGGAAAGAATAGACGGTGCCACAATGGTCGATGTTTGTATTTTTTTAAAAAAATTGTGTAAAAAGAATAAATGACAACACGATTTTTAAAATAAATTTCAAACATTGTATGCGGGGCCCCCTAATTTCCCCCAGACAGGTACCCATTCCATTTGCTACCCAATTCCCTTTCCCGGGGGTATATGCTTTTGTTCGCTCCGCCATTCTAAAAAACTCAAGAAAATTTAAAAGGCATCGTGAATAAAACGCTTATATATAATACGATTTTTTATTTTGGCATAAACCTATAAGAAATACATTTTACATGAAACGCTTTATTATGCAGGGACTCGGGTAAAAAAATTTCATTTTAATGTAATAATTTAGGGTCTTTTAATACGTCTGAAATATAATTGGGGGAAAAAAAATGCTGCTTTGCTAACCAGAACTACCAAGACCATAGAAGTTAGGTCTTTTATTTATCTAAATTATTTGTAGAAGTTATAAACAAAATTTTAACAAAATTTTGAAAAAACTTGGGGAATAAATAATTATACATTTTAAAAAAAATAACTTCTACCATATTAAAAATTATAAAAATTTTGTTAACTTCTATGTAGGGATAATTTAGACAAATTAAAAAACCCTAAGTTCTAGTCGGTCATGGTTAGTTCTGGTTAGCAAAACCCCTTTTTATTTTCCCCCAATTTATATCAGACGAAAAATCGGTAGAAAAGACCCCGATTTGCTTTTTTTTCATTAAATCATTATTTAAAAATTTTGGGTAGTAAATCATTTTTTATGTGGCAACACTGTCAAAAGTTCGTAATCATGGGGTATCTCTAAAATAGGAACGTAATACCGTATGTGGTAAAACATATGTGCAGTAAAAAGTAAGGGTAAGTTAGAGTGCAAAAAAAACGTACATCGGCCGCTGCACTCACTTCAAAATTTTTGTGGGTACTTAAAGAGCGGTACTACATTAATGAAAGTAAAATAAAAAAAATTTTAAATGCCGATCGGCCCAGGGCCCAGGTCAGGTATAAATTACTTCTAAAATTTTTAACCCGGAGCGAACTCGCCCCCGACCTTTTTATTCAAATGAGTGATATTCTGACCATCGGAGCGAACTAGTATACACCCATTGTATGATAGTTTCATGTATTTATCATCAATTTTGTGATAAAAGACGGGCAAGTTAGTGTAAATGAGTTTAATCTATATAAAAAAAAATTATCATATTTAAGGATCGATATCTGGAAAATACAACGTTGTCGAAAAAAACTTACTTCAGATTTGTAATCAGCGCCTCTGTATCATCGAAATCGGCAAGGGTCAAGAAAAGTAAAAACTTACCATAATTTGAACTGGTTGTTTGGGTTTTAGGGTCATACAATATTTTATAAATTTATAATTTTTATTACTGCTTTTTAGGCATATAGTTTTCACCAATAACAAAGATTCATGTGATAGGCTAACATGGCTAAAAATGTTTAGAAACCTTTGGTAGGTATCCATTGTAACAGTATCCGTTAAAAAGTGTCTACGTACAATGACCTTAAAAAGTTTATAATGTTATTTTAAAAACCAAAAATCTAATTTTTTATGAACAAATAAAAAAGAAGCAAAAGGGATTTTTACATAAAATTGTACTTTCTTTCATTTAATTAGTGGGACCTGTATATATTAAAATTTGTCTGGTCTGCCCAGTAATTGATAATTTTGATCCTTTAAAAAGATGTACTAAATTATAAAATGAAATATGAGTACCTAAGTGTAAACCTAATTTCTTTTTAATGATTCATAAAAATACAAACATTGTGGTATTCATCTAAAATATAGTTAAGATTACCTAACTTTTCTCACTGCTATTGCCTATAAAATTTTCATTTTCTATAATTTATTATTGATATATTATTATTTATTTGCGTTGCGTCTCAAAAGAAGTACCTTATTTTAATATAAGAAATACTTACCTAAAGTAAAAAATGCCGGGTATGTTACCCTTGGATTTGCAAGACAAAACCATACAACCTCTAGTCATTTTATTACGATATTATAAGTAACAAGCAATAAACACAAAAGTATATAAGGTTTTAATTAATCCAAAAAACTTTTGTAACCAAAAAATAAAATAACACAAAGCAAAACAATCGAAATTAGTACGGCGCAAACGACAACGAAACATTTAATTCGCTTGGAAGGGTTGATGAGAGAACGACGGTACACAGTGGACATGGTTTCATACGCGCCGCGCTGTCGCACAGAAAATGGTACTACGGCTCTGATAAATGTATAATGTGTTGCTTACCTACACTCTAATTTATCAATTTGTAAATAGGCAATACATATAATTAAATTTCGTGAAATTTTGTTACTGCGCAGAATCGCAGGGGCCACTCATGACAGTTATTTTCATAGTGGGCTGGATATTTTTTAATTTAATAGGCCATAGCATTGAGCTTCCATATACCTTCAAACTTCCTTGGGTAGCAAAGCTTCACTATGATATAAAGGAAGTTTATGTTTCCCTATAAGAAAAAGTTGATATTTTTACGTTAAAAAAACTGGCATTTAAAAAAAAAATAAGGAAAACGCCCTCTTATATGCATATAATATAGGTTTGTGTTTCCTAAAAATTTAAGGCAAGCGTAATAGTAAACCGCGGTCCTGATATCTGCTTGGAATTTGGAAGGATTAGTACAGTAGAAATTTACTAGTTTAAAAATATATATTTGTCGCTGGGGCAGGCTGGGGTTGGATGTTACTCTGGATGTATAAACTTGTCGCTGGCGTTGAACTCCACGTCAGCGCTGCCCTTCATGGTGATAAATTTATAAATCAAGGTTGTCGGAATGTTTAATTTATAATAATCTTAAATTTTACGTTCTCTATACAGTTTTTCTTAAAAAAGTGGATTTCGGAAAAATACTGATAAGAACTACCCCGGCATATTAGGAATAGTATGAGGCCTGTATTGGCAAATAATTATTACAAAAGTAAGGTTAGATTACGAACGCTGAGACGTCGGCGCCGAAGTTGAACTAAAATTACTGACCGTAAAATGAATACCTAAACATCAAATACCAGCGCTACGGCCTTCTTAAACGCTAGTCATTTTACATACTGCCAGATACCATAGTAGGTTGTTAGAAAACTGGCCATATAGTGGCGGCAAGAAAGAAAATATGGTTAAAAACCCGAAATATTGCTTTTGTAAAATCGGCGACAAAATAGATTTTGTGGTGCTTGATTCAGCGCCTACCAAAGTCTCCAAATCTTATGTCGTCAATGCTCTTATTCAGGAGGGTGGTCATCAAGTGCTGCGCTTGCATCCATATCATTGTGAATTCAATGCTATTGAAATGGTATATATTTAAAAATAATAAGACATTCCCTATTTTATGGGCCCCACATTATTAGTATATTAATAAGGTAAATGGTAAAAAAAATCATTTACAAGTTATCTTCTTTTACTTTTTAGTTTTTCTTTTAAACTACCTTACGTTTTAATAAAAAACTTTTAAATGACTATTTCATTTAAATACATTACATCAATACAGCAGTTGCCAAAATGCTTGAACTCACAAGCATCACTTTACAGTCCAGCTGCTAAAACGCCAAACCTACCACTTTGCCTGCTCTCCTATCTTAAAAGTGTTCAGACTAGTATCTGGGGGTGCAGATTGCATACATTTTTCTTTCGTCAATACATACATTTGCTTCTTCCAAAAAAACCCCTGGGGGGCACTCCACTTCTAGAGCCTTAAACACGACCTTCCAACGTGTTTAATAAATTTTTTTTATAAAATATAAGCATCTTATTGTGTTAATGATACTCTGAATAAATACATGATTACTACTGTTTGTTTTATTTTTTTAAAATTTTAAATATGGAAGGGGTTGAAGTTATATCAATGAAATAAATCGACTTATCTTTAGGCATCTTTAAAAATTGTAAATTTGCAAAAAAAGGGGAATTCAACATCCCTTATATGAGATTTTTTATCGGATATTTCAATTTAACTGTAAAGGGTTTGCCTGCAAATATCCAAACATAACGGGTCTGTTTGATATTCAAAATAGTGTACATTTTTTTTAATACCTAACCTCTAATTGAAAGTGTATTTGGATAAGTGTGAAAAAAGTGTAAAATAGTGTAAACTTTTTTAAATAACAAACAAAATATTAATCTGCACTGATAGGCGAAAATGAAATTTTTAATAAAATATTATCAAACATCAATTTTCCCTAATTTATCTTTTGAACAGCAAGAAAAAAATACTGTTGAATTTAGTTATTGTTATATCTGGTGTCAGAAGTGGAACAAGACTGACAAAGAAGCCTGGCAGAAATAAAACAAAAACTAAAAGAAAGGATGGTGAAGATCCGGGAGAATTTCATAAGAGCCAAGACGAGATGAAATGTTACTTGAATTAAAACTTTCCAAAGATGTTAAGGAAGAAATACAGCAACTGTAAAGGGTGGCGCACAGTGGATCGAAGTATAGGAAAACCCGGACATTCGCCGACATTCGCAATAACTTTTTGGTCTTATTATTTTATTATTATTATTATTATTATAAAGAGTTAAGTTAGGCGGCGTTGCCGTTTCTTGTTTTATTACCTTTTTTTACCTAGTATCCATACACTATTATTTACACTAGTTTATATCCCTATTATTTACAGAGTCTGTAACTGTTTTTTAAAAAATTTATTGTCTCAACACTAACACATTCATTTGGCAAACATTCCA
Organism: Listronotus oregonensis; assembly: GCA_019359885.1. NCBI lineage: Eukaryota > Metazoa > Arthropoda > Insecta > Coleoptera > Curculionidae > Listronotus > Listronotus oregonensis. The sequence goes on from JAHBCN010015420.1 coordinate 17,775, forward strand.
GTTACGAATTACTCTATTAGAGAAGAAATGCTGACGACATAATTTAAAAACGCTCACTAACGAGTTTATACTGATGACCCCGTAGTCTTCTATCGTTATGAAGTGTGAAGAAACTAAAATTTACGGAGTAATGCCGGTTGAGGATTTTATAGGTCTTTAGATCTCCAGGGTTCTCGTTCTCGGGGTTTAATTTTTTCCTTTCTTCATAGCTCGATATCGTATGGCTGATAATTTGGTAATCCTTTTTTGTTTTTCAAGAGCATGGTTTTTTTAAAAATATGGATTCCAGACTGGTGAAATGTTATTAGTTATTGTTGTTTGTAAATAAACGATGTTTTTTTTTTAATTTTGATTAAAACTTGACGTAATACAGAGTACAGGGTGATTAAGATTCATTAAGATTCGGTTTACCGTAACGTTTAAAAATCGAAAAGGGATAAAAATTTAGTTTAAATTTGGCAAATTTGTTTATTTTAAAACTTTTAAAAAAAAACAAAATTATTCTTAGACCTTCTGGATACATTCGAAAAGGGATATTTAACATTTTAGTTTTTTTTTTTTCTGACTGTATATCAAAAGCTTATAAAAAACGAAAAAGCTTTTTAGCGTTTTTTTAAAAAGGTAGTACTGTCAGAATTCCAATTCGACGTTTGGTTCCCCGTAACCATCATCAACTTTGTTTTTTTTTTTAACCCCAAAAAATTCTAACATTGTTGAAATGATATTTTTTTTCTATTCAGTAATTTGCAACTCGGTATGTTTATATAAAATCAAAAGATTTTTTTGATTCAATTTCATGAGGCCCCCCCTTTTGAAAAACCAAAAACTGATTGCTGGCAAAACCCGGAACCTACGATTAAAATTCTGGAATGGAAGGGGCGCTACAAGAAGACAAATTGCTACCAGAGAATGATTTTCGATTTCGTATTATTTATAAAAAGTAAAAAAAACAAAAAAGGCATTTTGAAAAAAAATTTTGCTGTCAAACTGAAGAATATGACCGTGACATCAAATTTTTTATTTGTTTACCTTATGGTAACGAAAATTTAAAAAATTTTTTTTTTTCATAGAACTCAAAATGCATTAAACTACATAACGTCGCATTGAAAATTTCAAAATTGATAGGTCCTTCATATTGGAACACCCTGTTAACTAAAAAAAAAAATTTAAAAAAACCACCCCCATTTTGTAACATTTCTTTTTTCTCTGTAATTAGAAAGGTTTTTACTCCCGGAATCGTTTAATTCAGCTGTCCCCGCCCCCAAAAGTAATATGCGATTATTTCCGGGGGCCAACCAATCTTTATGGGCATTAAGGTAAGGCTTGATCTTACCAAAAGCCAATTTTGCACCAATTGAACCAATTTTTTTTAAAAAAAAAAACAAAAGAAACAAAACATCGATAACAAAAATATTACCACAGATAAAGAGATAGTACAAAAACAATATTTATTCACTAAAAGGTTTTCATATATTTGTTTCAATATCCCCCAAAGTGTAAATTGGGTTTTCTAAAAAACCTTTTTTTGGGTTTTTTTGAAAACCAAAAAATAACCCCGGGGGCCTTTTTTTTAAAAAAAAAATTTTTTTAAAAAAAAAATGGGGAGAAAATCTAATTTTTTAAAAGAATGTCCACCTATTTACATTGCCTCGGTCTACTGTGTGGCGTATTTTTTTTTTTTATTTGGGGGGATAAAGAACCTGAGATGTGTTTGTCCGGGGGGTTTTTTTAAAAAAAATTTAAATTTTTAAAATTTCAAGGCTTATTCGATTCATTTTGGAAAAAGGGAGTTTTTTAATTTTTGTCGCTCAAAAAGGGTTTTTGCCCCGTCGTCGGAATATGTCGTTAAATGGTTGCCGTCTTTCCGGATAGTGAACAAAATATAAAATTTGCGCCATTTCTTTTTTTGCCACTTTCAATATAATTGATATCAAACTTTTTAAAATGTTGATAAGTTTTTTTTAAAATTAAATTTTGTAAAAATAAGATTGACGTAAATGTTAATAACAACTAGAATGTCAACATATTTTCAGTTTTAGGATATTTTTTTTTTGTTTCATAGCCTATTGGGTTTAAAGTTATAAAGTTTCAATAAATTCCATGAAAACCAATATCAGCCCTGGTGTTTTTTTTTTGAAAATTAATTTTATGACATTTTTTTGACTAAATTCCAGGTGTTTATTTAAAAAAATAAGCACCCATAACTTTTTTTTTTAACCAAATTTTTTAGAAAACGGAAAATATTGAACAATCATTACAAGAAAATTTCGTAAAAAAATTTTTTTTTTTCTTTTTAACAAAAAATTGGCTTATTCAAATTCAATTTTTTTATTTTAGTATTTCTTAAAAATTCGATTTTCTAGTTATTAAACTTTTTTTTTTTTTATTCTTTTTTTTTTTGGGAAATTTTTTGGTTTCTTAGGATTTCGGGCATTAAAAATCTGATTCTTTTAAATTCGTTTCACCATAAATTGTTTTTTTCCCCTTTAACCAACCGCCTTTCTTTCGTCAGTTTGGGAAAACCAAAACTATTATATTATTATCTATTGGTAGGTTTAACAGCTTAAACAAAAGATTTCGTTCCCCAAAGTTTGGGGTTTGGATTTCATTCAAAAAATTTATATATATATATATATATATATATATATATATATATATATATATATATATTAATAATTTAATAATATTACAATAAAATTTTTTTAATTATTTTTTATTTATTTTTATTTTTTTTATTATTATTTTGAAATTTGTTTTTATTAATTAAAAATAATGAAAGTTTTTTTTATTTATTTTAAAAAATTTTAAACATTCACTTAATTTATTTGTTTGTGGGGAACAATAATAAAAAAAAACTATTTAATTTTCCTTTTTTTGATGCCTTTTTTTCCCCCATTACCCTGACTGTAGAATTCTTTCCTCAGGTGAGTTCAGATTTACTGTTTTGAGCCTGCTAACTTATATGAATCTTTATTCGTTTTATAATTTATTTCAAATACTAATTAAAATTGAAATAAACATTACCAATACAAGGTAAAATTTTGATATTCCTATATATATCAAATCACTGAACAAATTTTTTATAAAAAAATTTTTTATGCAGTTCTTTCTCGGTTAAGATGTTGTAATAATATTTGTTTTTTTAAAAAAAATTTTTAAAAATGAATGTTGTTTTTTTTTTAAATCAAATTCAATGTTATTAAATAATTCTTGTTAATAAAATTATATTAATGTACTAAATTTTTAAAATTTTTT
>JAHBCN010015421.1:0-21141 GCA_019359885.1 Listronotus oregonensis
AATAATATTTTTGTAAACTTTTACGGTGAATCATTTTTTAAAATGGTACTAAAGCGTTGTTTAAAAAGTGCCGTGAAATGCAATACCTGCATGTTTTTGTACTCGAACAACCTTGACGGAACCGAGGAGAAATGGGTTAAACATCCTAAAATCTGGCACTTACAGTCTTTTACTTAGACTTTACACAAGGCTTTGTGGGCTGTCATAAAGATAAAAAGAAGATGGTACTTGGATGCAGCCTTGGTTTTAGATTGTACACTTACCCGAGTCGGAGGTGGCGCAGGCGGTTGCAACTGATTCTGTATCTGCTGCAAGATTTCAGTCGTGGTACTAAACCTCGGTTTGATACCCCTCACGCTTGGTCTCCTATTAAACCCGTAGTCGTCATGTTCGTCATCTTCGTCGTTATTTTTATTCTCTTTGGGTTGCGGTTCGGCAGGTTGGTATCTGAAAAAGACGTTTTTTTTCTTTTAAATTTATCAATGCTTGTCGTAGACAGTTTCACTATAAAATAAATACATATTGAACCTGATGTAGCGGAAAGGAACAGTTTTATAACTCAAAAAACCAAAGTTGCAGGGATGGCCATTGTAAAATTAATGGGGCAATAATAACGTTTCTTATTTTTTTTTTAATTATGACACTATTTGAGCGAAGATACGATATGTTTTCTATAAAACTTTAAACAAATTTATTCCAACCTTTGCAGGCTCCCTGGATATGTTTTTAATTTTGTTTTCATATAAATAGAGATATTTTCCAGTATACTTACTTCTTTTTGATTCTCTCAATTCTTCCTGCATCCTGCTGAACAAACATCGCCAATTCATCTCCGGATTCGGAAGCTGAGGGCGTTCCTACGAGAACGTCTGGAGCGATCCTCTTATGCTCTTCATCTTCATTCTTTAAACCTTCATCGATATCGTCAAGGCTGTATTCTGTTCCAGAACTTGCCACTGATACACGTTCACCTAAATTAAAGATTATTAAACTATAAAATGGCAAAACATTTAAAACTATTTTAAAAAAGGGTTTAATAATGGCTAACCAAGGTTATTCGCGTTCAAAATAAATGGTCGCCTGTTTTTTCGCAAAAGCTGTACGAACAGGATCTTTAAAGAAACGTAGATTGATTATTTCTAAATGGTACACAACCATTTGTTTGCCCGATGTTGTCGGTAAAATAAAGATAACAAACAAACGCAGTGGGATTATTCTGACTATTTGAGTACTTAAAAAATCGAATTAATGGGTCATTCTCCGAACAGTCCACTCTAGCCATCATGTTATTCTGATTTGGAAAACAAGCGCAGGTCAATGCAGATATCACTTTCACAAGACCTCAAACTTATCTTGGATTGGGGCGCCAAAAATCTTGTTTGGTTTAATGCCTCGAAAACATAGTCATGTTCGCTGTCGCGAGAAAAGTCTGCCAATGCTTGACCGTTATATATAAGCGGCCAAGTTTTGCAGAACAAAGAATCGTTTAATCTCGTCGGCGTTACTGTAGAGTAGAGGATAACCTCAACTGGCACAAACACATTACATCCATAGCCTCGGCAGATTCAGAAAAGCTTGGATTCCTCTTTCGAGCCAGAAAATATTTCTCCTCTTTCAATCTACAGTGCTTTCATTTCAAAACGAACCACCCTAAATATCTTTAAAAAAAAAACACTCACCAAAAAACAAAGAAACACGTCGATTTAGATATACAGGGGGAAGTTTAATTTCGTATTTGATAAAATTTTATCGGTCACCTCCTAACCTCCAGTTAACCTCACTTTGATATGTCAAATGGCAACCCGCATAGTGTGACACATCATTGTAAGCGGCATGAAATTTGCTATCCAACAGTGTGTTAATTAGTTTATCGTGTTCAAATAATTTATTTTATCAAATGCTCAAAATGTGCGCCGTTATAGGCGAGACAATAATAAAGTCTGTTTTGAAATTCTTCGCGAACGTTGGCGAAAGTTTGTCTGGTAATACCTCTGCATTCTAGTGTAATTCTACATTTAAGTTCTTGAATATTTGCAGGTGGCGTTTTGTATACTTTACTTTTTAAATAACCCCAGAGAAAAAAGTCTAGAGGAGTTAAGTCTGGAGACCGTGCTTGGCCAGATGGCATCTCGTCTGCCTATCCATGTGCCTGAAACTGTTCATTGAGCCACTCTCGAACTGCTAAAGCATAGTGGGGAGGGGCTCCATCTTGCTGGAAATGCAAATTATTTTCACTGAGTTCCATAGCACCATTTTCATCCACCTGATTTTCCAAATATTGGACGATAGAAGGGTATATCGCATTTTCCAAAAGGTTCAGTTAAATTTTCTTCCAGAAAGAATGGCCCGATAATTTCGTTTCCATAAATACCTGCCCAAACGTTGATCTTCTCTGGAAATTGAGTATGTCCTTCCTGAAATATGTGCGGATTTTCATTATCCCAATATCTGCGTCTATGTCTATTAAGAATTCCATTTAAGAAGAAAGTTGATTCGTCAGAAAAGCAGATATTTTTGATCAAATGAGGGTCTTCGTCAATTCGCTGGCACATTGATTCGCAAAATTCTATTCTTCTATCATAATCGTCTTTGTTGAGTTCATGAAGAATTTGTATTTTGTATGGAAAAAATTTATTCTTTTTCAAAATTTTGTGCGCGGAACCCGTAGAAATATTGGTCACTAGAAACTTTTGGAATAGACAACGTAGGATCTATTGCGAACTGTCCTAGTACCTCAACCTGGCGTGCTTCGTCTAAAACCCTTTCATTAGTACTTTTCTTGTTGCATACAGATCCAGTTTCTTCAAACTTACGCACCAATTCCATTACATATTTATGCCCCACGTTTTTATTTTGATGCCTCTCATTGAATACTCTGGCGGTTCTACGCGCGCATCGATCTTCAGCCCCATATAGGAAAATTATTTCTATTCTCTCTGCTAGAGTATACACCATTTTAAAATCAAGATTCTTAATTTTAAACTAACGATGTCAAAATGACAATCCTAACAGTAATATTTAACTGGTTCCTAAACGTCTTAAAAACTTGTGCTATTGCAGTGTTTTGCTGTAGCAGGTAACACAAAAAATAATAATTGGAATGAATGCACACTAAAATAGTCTGCGAGGAATTTCAAAACGTCCCTTACAACACTTAGCATTCTGGACTCTATTCAAAGAAGAGCTGTTTGTTTATTAATGATCCCACGCTCACAGAAAGGCTTCCTCTTTTTGCCCACCGTCGAGCTGTAGGGGATCTGACGAACTTTCATAGGTATTTTCACAGCTTCTGCACAGAGGAGTTGGCCAGTATTATCTCTTCTTTGGCAGCTCCCATCAGAGCAACACGTAGTTCAACTTTTATGCATCCTTTTACAGTTCGGTTGAAGAGGCCCCGAACTTCCCACTTTCTTCGTTCTTTTATCCCTAGAGTGTCAAGACTATGGAATCTGCTGCCCGCAAAAGTTTTTCCTTCTCCTCCCAATCTCCATATATTTAAGTATTATATAACAAACGTCCTCTCACCACACTTAGGACACCCAAGGTACGTTAGTACTTAGGCATCAGTCTTCGTGGACTGTCTCAAGAAAAAAAAAAGTCCTGATCTGGCACCCAATGGCTATTTTTTGCTCGCAAATGACAAGAATTTATTGCGTGGACATTATTTTCGACGGTAAAAGGACCGTGGATGTATTAAAAACCATGTTTTGTAGTTGTCTTAAGCGGAATAAACAAATTCTTTGACAAGAAGATCCAAGGCATGCATAGATCATAAATAAAAATATTTAAAAATAGACAGTCAGTTTTCAGGAAAAAATAATTGTTTTTTCATTAGACTCGACAATAATAAGTTTTGCAATCTGCATCACTTGAACACGCGATTTTTGGCGTTCTAAATTTTTATTTGGTAAACCCATAAATTTTATACTATAAAATGATTAGGCCCAAGTGTAACTTACACTGTTAGAACAATGTAAAATCTCATAACTAAAAATTACAAAATAATTTATCACAATTACCCGGTTGATTTAGGCTGTTATTACTCAAATGGTAATAATAATCCTCATTGTGTGCAACTCCCATCGTAACACAGGCTGTCAAAGGAGCTAAAAATTGTCTTCTCGATTCACTGGTAGTCGACGAAGAACTCATTTTGTTTGATATAACACAATGGCTAAGGTCAGGAGGTTGATTAGCTACTGCACGAGGTGGGTCGGCGGGGTCATGGTTATGGGGGCCACCTAAAAGCAAATTTAACGTTTTTAGACATCAAATTGAAATCCGCATTTTTAGTGCTTAACAAGGTTATAGTGACCGGCATAATGGTCGATCCATGTGGAAAACTTTTTTGAGTAATTGTTTAGAAACTTGCCTCCACTCCGATTTTGACCAAATTTGGTATTCGAGGGATTTTTGGGGCGCTGTTTTTAATAAGTAAAAACTACCTTTATTTTTGGACTTAGAAAAAAATAATATCAAAAAGTGGTTCAGAATAAAAACCTATGTCATAATTTAAAAGCAGAACCTTGGATTCAAAAACTCGAAATAAAATTTACTTTTTAAACCCCGTATATCGACAAGATCTAAGAGAATTTCTTGTTTTAAAAATTTTTATTGATGTTTTTTTTTTGGAAAAACATCAAAAAAAAATTTCCACAAAAACGCGTGCCTGAGGAAAAATTTCTGGACATTAATTCAAGGTTGCTATGGTTAACTTTTAAAACAAAATTTTCTAATTAGCTTAAAGTGACGATGTTAAACTTGTATTAAAAGTAAAATCTCTAAAAAAAATTTTTTTTTTCATCCCGTATGAGTAAGTTTCATTAAACTCCGCGAATCAAAACACAATTTTGTTTCGCGGAGCTGAAAGAAGTCTCTTAAGGGGTTATACCTAGTTAGGATTTTCAGATTTTTTTATTTTATTTTTAGAAACAACATATTTCGAAGTACACTGCTTAAAAAAATTAACGGAACACCTCTTAGTACATTTGTAACTTTTAAGGCGTTAATTGTATTCAGATCAAGCCTACATTTTTTAAATTAAAGAAAAAAATTAGTCATTTGATTAATCATTTATTTAAAGACAAAACTTACAAATTGGAAAAGATACAAAAAACAAAGTGTCAAATATAAAATATATCTCCTTTATTACTCATCCTATCAAAAATATTTATTTAACTTTTTATACAAACAATTTGAAAAGCTGTATTTTTTGTTCCTTATTTTTTTGTATCTCTTACAGTTTTTGAGATATTAATATCGGTGTTTTAAAACTTCAAACGCGTTTATCTCGAAACTATGTTTTCAATGTCGGTCATGATCGGGTTTAAAATTTTACAAAATTCTTTTAGATATATTACCCAGGTATTAATCAAAGAAATAGGATTTCTGAAAATTATTTCGATTTTTTAAAACCAATTGAAGTTGAAAATATCAATAAATATCGCAAATTTTTTTGAAAAGCCGTCATTTTGTTAAAAATAAAAATTTTGACTATTCCTTTAATTATTGAAACAAGCATTCATCTATCCACTAAACATATTTTTTTGACTTTTTTTTTAAATACCCCAAACCACCGGCGGACACTTTTTTTAGAGGACCTCCAGGAGATCGTCTACAGGGGCAACTGGGTATTTTTTAAAAAGAACAATATTTTAAAGCTTAAGAAATTCGTTACATATACATGTATTCTCACACTTGTTAAATAAAATGCCTCTTTATAAAAAATCTTAAAAAACACGTTTTTTCGAGATTCTAGGTATAACCCCTTAAGTTCCTTGGTAAATATCGGATGTCCTAATAATCAATTCACTAAAAATATTTTTGAAACACTTAAATTTAGCCATTCCAAACCTAACCTAAACAATAAAAAAGAGATTTCTTTAAATGATTTCAACCCACTCTTTATATTTGATAAATACAAATTTTTTAGCACCAAAACATCTCTAATCCAAACAATAATATATACATTTTTCCAATAAATAAAATCTAGACCTAAATCCCCAAAAGCGGATTTTTCACATTGACCTTTGCCTTACAATAAAACCTTTTATGTGAGGCTAAGGGAGAAATATGGGTTGGCGATATTGCAAAAAGGCCCAATAAAAAATGAGTTACAATAGGAACGAGCCTTGGCCGGCAAAGGAATTTTCTCAGCAATAAACTTTATGGGAGTAACGATAAGTTAAACCGCCGAAGCTTTATGGTATAATTGTCCATAAAATCGGATTTTCCTGCATTAAATTTAATGAGATGGATTACGTAAATAATAAAATTAGCAATTCCATTTGGGAAATGTAATTTTTGTAATAAAACGTAAAGTGGAAAAACAGTTCTTTTCTCAGAACCTCCCACGGCATTAAACAGGGACGGTTCTTCTTTAGAGCTGCCTCTTCTGTAACGCATGCCCCAGGCCAAGTTCCGGCCTAACGCATGCAGTGTGTATATTACAAAAACCCCCTATAACTTTGTTATCGTTCCATATAAAGGTATAAGATTTGGTATGTTAATACATATAAGTATTTTTATTACCTGTACAAAAATTGAGAAAGTGGTTTTTGAGATTTCTGATTTTGAGAATCGCTCATTATACTACTGACTGACTGGCTAATTGACTCATTAAAATTATAAGGTACCAACGAATTCTGGGATAGAGTTAAAGTAAAAAAACCTTGTTTGGCATTAATATAATCAAAGGGACAAGGGAGGGTTCTTGTAAATCTTGTAAACACACTGCACGGCCGTGGGGATTAAAACACTGAAAAATCTTCATCAGAAAATTTTATATATTTTATAATTGTTATGACATTTCATCATAAAAAACCCACTTTTTAAATCGATAACTCTTTATTGTAAAAAGTTATTTTTAAAGCCAAAAAAATGTTTTTGTTTATTATCTGAAGGGACAGACAGATGTGTCACTCACTTTAGATGCTCAATTCGATTGCTGTTGATCAAGTCAGTGACAAAACGTGTTATTAAATAATAAATAGAAACCTAATAGAAAGAGATAAAATAATATCGAAGTGTCGTACAACACCTGATTTAATATATTTTCCTACGAGCGCGCGGAAAAGTCCACTTTTCCGCACGCATTTGAGTGCGCAAAGTTGCACTTTTCCGCACGGTGTGCGGAAAAGTAAAACTACTCTAAAAACTTACATGTAAGCAAGATTTATATGTATTTTAGTAATTGTAGGTTATTTCATGCAATATAGGAAGCCATTGCAAGTTTTAGTTTATTCTCTTTTTTGTTTGTTACTTCGTAATTTTCAATATTTCAACTAAAACACAAAAAAACATTTTTTTAATTATCCTGTATAATAATAATAAATGATTATGACAAGTCAAGCAACAATATGTAATCTTGGTGATTTTAACACATGTCAGATTTTTTCTTCGTTTCCATATGAACAAGCAATTGCACAAATGAATTTCAATACAAACAAGCATTTTTAATGAAAAGGCGTCATAGTATCTTTTTTTAATTAAATAAAAATCCGACAAAAATAATTATTTAAAATGAGTAGTTCCGATGAGGAGCTACCAGATTCTATCCTGGATGCAGCAAATACCGTAAGTTTGAAATTATTACCAGCAAAATCTCGTGAAAAATATGAGAATCAATATAGTCATTTCGAAAACTGGTGCTCCAGCAAGGGGACAAAAAGTATTAAAGAAGAAGTGTTCTTGCCCTGTTTTGCAGATTTGCAAAAAACATATAAACCTAATACTTTATGGAGTAAGTACTCTATGTTAAAATGTGTCCTCAAAGTGAAAAGGAACCTTGATTTAAGTTCATATTTCAAGCTAACATCACTACTTAAACACCAAAACGTGGATACCGGCCAAAAAATTAAAAACTTTCAGCAAAGAAGAAGTTTCAAGATTCATGAAAGAAGCACCTGATAATATTTACCTTCTAATAAATTTTTGGATTAGCCGGTGCTTGTAGGAGAGATGAACTTACAAAAATAATGATTGATGACATACAGGATAATGAAAATTTGATAGTGGTGAAAATTCCTGACAGTAAAAATAACACTTCCAGAATCTTTGTAGTGTCCGATGAAACAAATAACGAACTTTATCTGCAATTGTACCGTAAATATGCAAATTTGCGAAAACCACATACTCCACAGAGACGTTTTTTGTCCAGTATAAACAAGGAGCATGCAGTACGCAATGTGTGGGAATAAATTCAATAGGTAAAAGTGCCTTCAGAAATTGCTGTATTCCTAAAATTAAAAAATCCAGAAGAGTACACTGGACATAGTTTTCGTCGAACCTCTGCGACTATGTTAGCGGATTCTGGGGAAGGAATTACCAATGTCAAGCGACTTGGGGCTGGAAATCAACGGCTGTAGTCTGAGAGCTACATTGATGAATCCACAAATCAGAAAAGGATATGTCGAATAAAATATTGACCATGAACAACTCCCTCCTGAGCTAAGTCAACCTTCATCAAGCCGTACAATAAGCGCTTCCATAAGCCACCCGCTAAATGAAATTACAGGTTCTGCAATTAATTTCAATATGCTAATAACTGTTCTTTTGTTGTAAATGTTATCAACAAATGATTCCCATTTATAAATATGTTGTAGTAGTTCTTCAGATTAAACATAATTTAGTAAATGAAACATTGCTTTATATATTTAACTACTGCATTTGTAGATTCTGCTTCAGTTGTAGTAAGTACTACTTACTGTTTAGTATGAATTCGTTCTCGTATCGTAACGGCACCTCAACAATATTTTATATTTAAAAAATAATCATTGCTTTTATCTGATCTGGAATTTGCTACGCTGCGCAGGATTTCCCTACCTTGACTTTCCGTGTTCGGCAACGCTCTGCGAAAAGTATCACTTGGCACTTGTTAGGAAAATAACTATTTTTATCAAAGAGCAATGTCAAATCCCCAACGATTGCTGTTGCAAGTCTTTAAACTGTTATTAAATAATAAAACCTTATGAAAAAGATAAAATGACATCAAGTGCCTACAACACCGATTTAATATAAGGCAATAACTGTCCAAATCAACCTGGTTGCCGGTGCAATGGGATCTTGGAACTGTCATATCAATAAATGTTTATATTTAAATCGATGTTTACACAAAAAAAATAATATTTTTGAAATTGGTTTAGGTTTTTCCAAAACTAAAACAAACAGATCACTATACCAAACACCCTGCCTACAAACTGGCGTTGCATTAATTCTAGTCTTTGAGTTCGTTGTGGGGTTCATTTTAAGGGAGTAGAAACTTAATATGTATATAATGGTATAACAACCCGAAAAACCTCACAATTTTTGTGAAAAGAGTTTGTAGTTTCTCGGGTTAAATGAACCGTGAGAATCTTCAACAAAACATATATACATACTCCTTGGATGAAATTACGAAATATAAAATTGCAACTTTCAACCCCAGAAAATAATACAGTGAAAAAAACGTTGAGGGTAACAGGTTTTAACTCTTTCCCAGGGTAGTACTTGCTACCAAATATCATTTTAAAAAAGTAACGCAAAATATAAACATCTATTACCAATTTCATGCGTCTATGTTTATCCACATTTATAAAAAAAAATCTACAAACCCAACAGCCCTGTAACTGAGAAGCTATAAAATTTTGGACATATGTATATAAAAACTTTTTTTCGTATTTTCATCCAAGGAGTCATAAAAATTATTACTATTTACTTCAGAAAAAAAAAATGTCTACATACCTGTCAATCTTATACAGGGTGTAAAAAGTATCAAGCTCACGAGTTTAGTGGGCGATAGTGGAGCTCAAAACAAGTCACAACAAGCCAAAAACACATGGGTTAAAAGTTAATTGAATTCGAAATATTGGTTTTCAAAGTTTAAAAAATTTGGGAACACCGCGCCGGGTTAATCGCAGCGAGTCGAACGTTTTTTGTAAGGTTTTACATATTTACACTTTTTTAAAGAGATGTTTATTTACATACAAATAATAAAAAATACTTTTTGCAATAATATTGATATTTAATTTGAAATTAAATTTAAGTAAAAAATAATAAATTATTGTTTAGTTTTTATTTGTAATTAAAAGATAATTTTACTTACCACACTATTAGACTAAAAATCCATTTTAAGAACACAAATATTATTTTGTTTTAAAAAAGCACTTTTTATTTAAATTTCTTGGTTGCACACATCCCGTCTTCAAAACTCTTTGGTACACCTGCACTACGGTTGTCGTAAATACATATCGGCATATTTTCCCGATTTAAAAACCGATAAAAATATCTTGGCCTGTGAGCACAATGTACAACTTCACGCACAAGGCTTGTTCTGGGTTAGCGCTTTTGTTAATTGTTTTTTAAATTTTTAACTGAAGAAAACTTTTTTTTTTTTTTTCGACTAAAATATTTAATACTTAGTTTATTTTTTAGCAAATGAATCTAACGAAAGTTGCCAATTGTCAAGGTTTTCAGAAATAGTTGCTACCAAAGTTTGTATATTTGATATCGTTTAGACAAAAGCTGTCAAGTTTTGACACATAATGTCATATAAACTTTTTGACTTGTTTGCACTATCGCCCATTAAAATCATGAGCATTATATACACCCTGTATATTACATTCACATTAGGATAAATATTTTAAAAATTTTTAAATTCGGTTTTCGCCTACATTTGTGTTGTCTTTTACATAAAAAATATTGTAAACTATTGGATTAACTAAAAAACATTTTTTAATATCGTTGTTTCTCGCTCTTCCACTTCCGTACTCAAATCCACGAGCCGCTCACTGCTATAATTATATAGCATATTTCAGTACCCACGAAATTTCGTAAAGTAATATTTTATGCTCCTAAGGTTATAAAATCAGTTTTTATAGCTACAAGGCCATAAGGACGAAGTCCATATCTTAAAAAGTTCACTTACCAATATCGGGCAGGGGTTTGGCTTCTCTCCTAAAGTTATTTTGTATGTCTGGCACATTATCAACTCTTTTGAGGTCCATCATCAGGCTTGTTCTCCACTACCCGAGAGTTTTCGCATCTGTAAAAAGAAAAAAAAATATTTTTATTGAAATAAAGTCAAAAGCAAAAAAAAACAATTTTCAATTTTTTTTGTGTATTTTAGAACTTTTTAAAATACATTAAAAAAAAACTTGTTGGGAATTCGCCAAAAATTCCTATCTTTATACTCAGCAAAATGGGACCGCTTGGGTCCTGGTTTAAATAATATATAAAATTGAAATTATTTTGAGCCACTGTTTTTTAGACTGATTTCATCCTGATTTTGATTTTTGGGGTTTTTGGGGATTTTTCTTAATTTTATTTCGGGTGATCTACCAATTCGTAGGGGTCAATACCAGCGACAAATTTACACATTTGCTGCCAGTAGGCTATTTAAGTATTGCCACTCCTACCGATCCATACAATTTGATACCCCAATTCACAATCATATTAATTACAATTTTATTGTCAATCAAATTGTAATTTTATGATTTGTGCACTATCGTCCTAATTTCCTTTTCCTTTTTCCCACAATTAGTATGATTCTGAACAAGGTTTTGATGTGTCAGTTTTTACATTACTTTTACAGCTTAACGATTTAGTAAAGATTGCACAAGAAATTGTATTCAATAATATATTTTTCTAAAAAAATAAAAGCTCAGTCAATAGACAGGAGCGTCTTTAACCTATATGGAGCTCTGGACACTTAGGAGAATAATGGGGCCCCTGTGACAATGATGATGGAGGACTATTTTATGAATGCAGGCAAAAAAAAAGGTGTAGGTTTGTTTGGAATTATCTTATAAAACATAAATATTTATATTTGGTAAACGTATTTAAATAATTTTTACTGCAGTTTAAAAACGATACCTTTTGCTCGATTTGCTATTCGCAAACTTATCAATTATGTCAAAAAAGAGGTAATATGTTTAGGTTTTCTTGGCTTGAGATAGATATTAAATTAGATAATTTTTCACCGGTTTTGAGCAAGAAGTACATAGAGCCATGTGAACGGCTATATGTAAATTTGGATACAGGTTTTGCAAATTCTGTTTTCGCAGAAACGAAAATAGACTTTTGATTGATCTTATTTTACCAAAATTATTTTAAAAGAAATGTGATATTCCGTGTGAATAAATACCCTTTTACCATACTTAAGACACCCACACGGTAGTACTTAGACCTCAGCATTAGTGGACTGTCCCAAAATAAATTAAAAATGTATGCATTTTTTAAATAAGTTAGTCTCTAGATCATTAGGATACATTTCTTACAGGAAAAGAGCTTTTTTTCAAAGAGTTTATGATGACAACTCACTTATTTTTGATAGAAATAAAAACTTTCTATTGAACCTGTTGTATGTATCCTGCAATATTTCTAATTCGGATACGAGTACATCAGTGAGGACAAGAAATGTGTTAACCCTAAAAGTATCACTAGCAAATTGTAGAAAAAGGTATCTAAGAGGTTAAACATATTAAATGTTGATATGTTTTTAGGTACCTATATAAATATGCATCTTTTTATTTTCCGTAAGACATAAAAAAAAATTGGCCTAAAATTAGCCGCTCCCAACATCTGCCCCTCTAGGCTCCAGCCTACTCAGACTGCTAGTAAATGCGCCACTGAGTTTCTGAGCACACTCAGCTCTATACCTCAGCACCAGGACGGAAGTGGTCCTGGTCCCATCCTAAAGAGTATAAAGATAGAAATTTGTGGCGAGTACGCAACAAGACTTTTTGATATATGAATCCCAAGTAACACAACTTGCTTTTTAAAGCTGAAAAACCGCTACATCACAAAATTATCCAGCCCAATGTTTTATTATTTGTTCTATACAACGTTCTTCAAACCTAAATGGGGCTATATACCCAAAATAGGCGCACTTTTTAAAACAATTTATTAAAACTTTATAATTTGCTGTTATAAATAAGGTTTATTATGGTATAAATGATCATAATTAAAGGGGTATATGAGTACTTTTAAAATACTCTAACAATGTCACTAGATATATATATATATATATATATATATATATATATATATATATATATAATTTTATTTTATATATATATATATATATATATATATATATATATATATATATATATATATATATATATATATATATATATATATATATATATATAATTTTTTATATATATTCGATTAAAATTTTATCATGCGCTTTTTCAGCAAGGTGACAGCAATTTGCTGAAAAAAACTTTCTTTCAGTTGCATAAGTAAACTTGGGAAAAAAAAAGTTTTTTTAAAAAGGTTTTTTTGGTTGTCGCCCATGCCGATTCTTTTTATAATCTTATATTATTGAACACGGCTGGAAACACATAAGACGATCTACGATATACATATATATTACACCTAAAATAAATAACCTATTTTAGGAAAGTTTCGCATATGCAGAATGTAAAATTCACTTGCGATGGATTTTTTCTATAAAATGTATAGCTTTAGCCTAAATTACAGGCCCTGGGAAAAAAATTAAAAATTGGATTAAAAAAAAATTTTATCAAAAATTAATTATTTATGTTGTTTTTTTTAACCTTTAAAATGTTACCAGATGTTAAAATTTCCCTACTTTAATCACGAAAAAAAAATTAAAAAACAAACTAGCTACACATGAAAGGAAAATAAGAAAAATTGCTTTTGTAACAATGGCGGCCCTAAATCCTGAGAAAAATTAAATGGCGACGTGCAAACAGCTCAAAAAGGAAATGGTTGCGAAATATTTATCAAACGGCTTTTAAAAAGCAATTTTTTTGGGTTTTTTATAACAGCTTTATAAAAATTAGTGCGACCCTCTAGAACTTCGAATAATGTCCAGAGGGGGCTAATGCGTTGTTATATCTTTACTTTATAAGGGGGGCTACAATACACTATTGCGTTATTAAAATAGTGGGATTTAGATTATTTATTTATTTCAAGATTTATTCCCAAAGTACCTCCTTATCTAATAGTTTTAACGATTTCTGTAGATTAAACGTTTTTGTCGTTTTAGATTAATTGTCTGAAAAAATTCATTACACATTTTTCTTATCTAAATAGCCTGTGAAAACTAAATCATGTCGATACGGCTGACGTGTAATTAGAAATTTTCAAAAGACCGGCATCGTATCTCTTTAGAAAAAGTATATTTTTTTTTTCTTTCAGTAGGTGTACCGATTCTTCTTATGGCATCGTTTAAGATTTCATTTTCCACCAATCCCCAGTTTTCCCGTTTCTCGTCATCGTCAATTTAAATAAGTTTAGCTTAGCTTAGAAAACACACGACAAAATAGCCGAATGACTTGCCGCTGGGTATGCCTGCTTTATAGCAATTTTATTTCTTGCTGACTACAAAAAAAAACCTTTTTAAAAAATACAATATCCCAGTAGTAAAGCATGTTTTTTTAGAAATTTATGAGTATAAAACACACATCAACAAAGCATTTAAAAAAACCTTTATAATGGCGTTAATTATAAAGCATTGGAAAATACGCAAATTACTCCAAAAGGGGTTTTTATAAAAAGATTTAAATTAATGGCATAATTGATGTTTTAATGGTTTTATTAGTGCTTTATATAGTACTTATAAAGCAATTATGCAGAAAAAACACTGAAAACTCTCTAACAGCTGTGGTTTCACTTTTATAGAGGCTTATTAAAGCAAATATATAAAAGATATAAAATTTGCTCTAAGAAAGCTCTTACAACTATATTAAAGAGCCATATTGCTTAAAAAACTATTTAGTGTAAATTAACATTTTTATAAATATATTAAAGGTCTGTGGACGCCTTTATAAAACTTTTATAAAGAGGAAAATGATATAAAGAACCATCTTGTGTTACTTGGGATATGCCATAACAAAATAGAACATACATCCAAAATATGTATATTGTTAGCCAAATATATGCGCAAATTTTTCACAATCTAACCGTCTTCGTATCTCCTAAAGTTTCCGAAATTCTAACCACCAATAAAAAAAAACTAAAACTTTTATTGTTTTTCGATTGGTCGGTAAATTTTTATTTGATTTCCTGTTCAATGAGAGAGTTAACAATAATTAATTAGTTGTCAGAACAGTATTTCGATTGCCAGTGTTCTTGAAGCTAAGATTAATTATATTATATATTTAATTGGAGAAAACTAATTTTTTAAAAAAAACCTTTTATCTTGTCTAAGGCTATTGACCTATTGATTAGGCTACAATGTACCAAGGCCTAATGTATCATAAGGGCTTCTATTAGATCGGTTTAAAAAATATTGTGAAAAGAATATTTTTTAAAAATTTATACAGAGCACACAATAAAAAGTAGATGGTCTGTACTTTATAAGCAATATGCGATATCTTACTTTGAAGTACTTTTTTCTCCTGAACACGAATCCTAGGTCCAAGCTATCACATTACATAAAGTTCCTAACCTCAAAAAACATACCTAAAAAACCAAAAATCAATTAATGATTTTTGAAAATCTAGTCCACCATATTTGATGTTCCATCTTAAAATTTGGTAATTTTGACCACAAGTTTGTGATCAGCGACCCTTAAAACCCCTTTTTTGTTAATATGACCTTAATTGGAAGAGTTGGATATTAGGTTCGCCTTATTGGGCCAGCCATCTTAAATTTTGCAAATCTGACTTTGGAATAGTGATGCGACTTTCAAATTTTGCGTACACAAAATCTGGCGTTTAATTTTTAAAAAATTATTAATTCTTTGTGGTTAAAAAGAAAGTTCACGCGGGTGGATTTCTATTTTTCCCTTTTTTTTTAAATAAATTTACGTTTGGAAAAAAAGAACTGTATTTTTCTGATATTTTTTCGTAAATTTTTGGTATTTTATATATTTTTTTAAGGTTAAGAAGTTTCTGTGATGTTTTTAATTTTAACTTCCGCCGCTTCGTGTTTGGCAGGAAAAAATACTTCGGAATTAGTGATAGAAAATTTTCGGAAATATATCAGAAAACACTACCATGCCAAGTCCTTGTGGTGTGCCTGGCTGCTGGGAAATCAATAATAAAACTTCTCTTGATGCAGGAGACCAGCTGTATCTGTTTCACCTTTCAAAGGACGAAAACCTTAAAGCCCATTGGCTTGGAATATTCCTAGAAAAGTCATGGTCACCCTCAAAATATTCTGTGGTTTGCGCTAAGCATTTTGTGAAAGTGACATTATTAGAGAGAATATTATCGCTGCCAGATGGGTCAATGCAAGGTACCTACCAAAACTAGACTAATTAAAGAGTGCCTAGTATTTTTCCAAATTTACCATCATTACTTCTCAAAAACAGTCTCTGTTTCCCGAAAAGTCCGCAAGCTTGGCATAAACTTGGAAAAATAATGGTTCGCTTACAAAGACACCTATTCTGCACTTTGCCATAGTACCTCTGTTTTACTAGAAATAATTGACTATTCATTTTCAAATTTGATTTGTCGTATATTTTTACCAGGTAATTTACTACTGAAAAGTTAGAAAAAAGATTTGGTAAATACAGACTTCTCCGGAGGTTGTAATTACAATGTTAGCTTTGATGATATTTTAAATGCTGAGAAAAAAATTAGACTCAAACATATATTTAGAAGCGCTGCTGATGGTAATTTCTCTTTAGCTGAGATTAAAAAACAGGAGACAGCTGTATCCAGGAAAATGATTTTGATTGGACAATACCTCAAAATAATTACACTGAAAAATTTTTGTTCTTACCTGAAACTGAATACCTAAATGAATATGAATTGACAAATCGTACAAATTTATATAGCCTGTTATCTGCCCACAAAATTGTAAAAAAATATAATAATTGTAACATCTGTGTTTCTTTTCTTGTTGAAAGTAAGGAAACCTAATTGACGACGAATACTTTGATTGTCTACAACGTGGCGGTTTAAAGGTTCCTACAGAAATTGTTAAAGACGTTCTGTTCCATATGTGCGCGATTTTTGAGAAAATTATTAATGACCTGATACTGAGAGTGACTTCCTAAAAATGGAAATCAAAAGCTATCCTGTGTGATATAACTAATTTAAGCACTAGAGAACATGAAGGCTTTAATGATTTATGCTCGCAATGTATTTGTGGTAACGAGAACAAAAATATGTTCATTATGATGTGCTCTATATTTTCAAACATTCTTTTAAATAATTATGTTAAAAAAAGAAATAACAAAAATGCCACAGAAAAATCGGAAAAGCTGAGTCAAAAAACAAAAAGGAAACTAGACACATTTAATAAATAAATAAACAAAACTAAAACTAAGTACAATTACTAACTAAATGTTAAATTACACTTGTTTCCTTTTACAACAGCATCATGTTCTTATGCCTTGACCTATGCACATAAATTAATTTGTTTTAGAGTTTAAATATTATATAAATATATTTATTTTTCAATTATTATACTGATTTAATTATTTTAATGGAAATATCAATACTATTTACGCGATTTTGAATGAGCCTTAAATGAATTTAAAATACGCGCCTCGATACCCGGATTACGCTCATCGCGCTCGAGGGAAACCGATCTGAATCTCTTGCCGGTTGCGGCGTTGCCAAGTGGTTGTTCACGGCTTGTAGTGAAGTAGGGCTGTGGTATTGCCTCAATCCGTTCTAGGAAAACAGCTAATCATTTGTAATTCCGTGTTTGCCTAGGCATTACAGGTAATGAGTGAATGGTAGTTTTTATAAGTCAAATAAGAATTTTACGTTGCTTGACGGTAATACATGTATTGACTTGTCATTTCAGGGAATAACAGCTTTCAGTGTTTGACACTAATACAGCTTTTTTAACAGTTTAAAACACCTTTTTATTTTTTTTAATATTGTTAAAATTATAATATTTCAGAGACACTTTCAGAAAACTGCAATATTTTATTTCCCTGAAAATATTTTCACTCGAAATATTTCTATATACAACATTATTTATTATTTGGGATACAAATATCATATGTAAAGTAAATAATACTTTTCTTTATTGTGTGGTTGTGTAGTTATTGATGTTTCTGGTTTGCGACAATTAAAAGTAGTTTTTTTACCCCAGTGACAGCCCACGAAGTTGATGCCTAAGTACTAGGGTACTGTGGGTGCCGAGTTTAACAATGTTTAACCCATTTTTTTCCCTAATTTCGTCAACGTTTTTTAAGCACGGAAAAAAGCAGTTATTGCATTTTACAGTGCCATTTGTACAACTCGAAAATGTCACCAGGGATGTTATTTAAAATAACCACTACCTAAGTATGTTTTCCCGGCTGGGGATCGAACCCAAGTCACCTGCGACATAATCGTAACTCTATCCACTATGCTATCAAGAAGACATTTAAAAAATAAATAATATTTTTTATTATTCCCCGTATAATAATTGGTTTACATAAACTGATTAGAATAATAATAATAATAAGACAAAAAAGGCCTGAAGAAATTACTTTAGGAATAATGATTGAATATGGCCTACCTTTAAGGAACTTCATAACGGTTTAAGATAGTGGGACTTACAAATAAATAATAACTAACTCAAATCATTTCTCCTATAGAGAACAATTTTTTTTTAATTTTCGCTTCTACTAGATACACAGAAAAATTAATTAAACCTTCGAAATAAATGGACAGGTATAAGCTTCAAAAAAAAAGTTTTTTGCTTATTAGACCAAAAAAAGTTAGGTCCATATAAAGAATATTTGGTTCTTCTGCGGAATATGATTTTTGTCTATCCCTGTTTAATGGGGAATTCCTTGGCCAAAAATAAGACAAAAATGTTTTATAAACGTAGCACCAAAGGGTCATTTTTAAGATAGAGTGTAAAAGAAAAATTCAGAAACGGGATTTTCCTTTTATTTTCAAATCGGATTTTTCGACTTAAATAAAAACTTAGTACAGCTAGAACATTGACCGAAATACAACTTTTAATGATAAACTTTTGTTACTATTATGGACTGGTGGCGAATTTCTATTTTGTCATAACTTTTTTGCTATTATTATTATTGATAATTTGGTACATGATACCTATTTTCTCATTAGTCCTACATAAAAATGGTACTAATAAATTATATTTTAGTGCATCTATTTAATACATAAGTGCCCAGTCAGTGTATGTTCCCATTTAAAGGTAATTATTTTTAAGGAGGGAGAATTTTGGGTATAGGTTACTTGGAGGCCTGGTGGAAAAAACTGATCAGATTCGTGATCAGTGCCCCAAAAAACCCTCTCATGCAAAAAATCATCAAAATCGGCGTCATGTCCATTAAGTAAAATTCTACCAATGTTTTATTAGAGATAATGGTAAAATCCTAGATGACCAATGAAAGTACTTAAAAAAACATACCTGATGATAGTTTTGATTTAGCGACATAGAGCTGGAGGAACTGGACGATGAGGGTGAGAAACTTTTGTCAGGAGCTTTGTTCGCCGTCAAAGAGTTGACATCCGGTGAATTTCTTGACTCTTCGCCCGGTGGACTTGACCTACTGTCAAGAACGTCTTCTGAGGGATCGCTAGAATCAATGGAAGACTCTTGTCGATTTTGTTCTGAAACAAAGGTTGAATATAAGTAAAAATGACAATTTGCTTTTTAATTTTTATAATGTGTTTGGGATGGATTGCTAGAGTTATAAAGTTGGATATATTAAAAAAGCTCTACTGATTCTTAAAATAGGTCTAATCATGTGCCTTTTAATTTTTTTGGTTTAGAGTTTTGAAAGAATAGGAAAGAGCTTAGTAGGAGGCAAGTTCTACAGCTAAATACTCTGGGGATAAAGAAATAAACAAATTTAAAAGGTCGTGGCCTCTCCAGATACTCTGTATATTCTTTGGTAGTCCAAATATTTGCGCATTACAGAAATAAATATAATATAAAAATATAAACTGCATCAAACATTTTAAATCACTAAATAAAAGATATTTGTCAAGCGTAAAAATACTTTAATTGTTTTTAATTACTGCGTTTCTCTTTACGCTATGTTTTTTAAACTGGTTACTTGTTTTAATCAACTTACTTTCACTGAAAAAAAAACCTTTAACTATTTAATAGCTTCCATAAAAGAGTATTAAAAACGTCAGTAATTTCACAACAGCACTATATTGACTCTTCATAAACAGCACCTCACAAATACTAAACTTTAAAGATTTTACGCTAAACTGAATGAATGTGCGTTACCATATTTACCGAGTGACATACCATCATGCCTACATGCATGTCTTATGAATATTTAAAGAAAAGCAACTCTTGCGGAAATATTAGATATACAAGGGAAATTAAAAAAGTATATTCTTTTAAATTAACAGGTGCATTTTTCCAAGCAAAATCTCTTTTTTAAATAAAAAATATTACCTATTTAGATTTTTTTTTTGGAACATTGTTCCATAAAACCTTGTATAAAACCAAATATCTCTGTTTTACACTTTTTTATTAGCAATCAGGTTCACAAACTTTTCTACGGTAACAACAATGCAACGTATCTATGCCGAAAGTTTAGTCGTCAATATCAAAAATTGAATCGTTCGAAAATCGATTTAACACTGGCCGTTTTGAAGGTTCTTTTCGCCTTTTTTATTAACGTGGAAAAGCCTGGAATCATCTGGACAAATTCTTTTCTCAAACAGGATGCAAGAAAAGTGCAAAATAGATGATTCTAGCGCCCTCAGAACCCTTTACGTAAATTACGTAAATACCTAATACTAATAGTAAAGCTCAAAACAAGACCTAAGCAAATGTGCAAATTACTGCCAGATTACAGAATACACTCATTAGAACTCTTTAAAACATGAAATTAGACTGTAGCTAATAAATCTTGGAGAGTGTTCCCTAAAGTCTTGTAAACTTTTTTTTTGAGCGGTCCACAACAAAAAGTCACACACATTTACATCTGGAGAATGTGGTGGCAATTTTACTGGTGCCTTATTTCCTCTTAGATTTTAACGGTTGGTTTATTGATCATGTAGGTATTGCTTAAGAACAACAGCATTGGAAAGAGTCCAATTTCATTTTTTA
The DNA here is from genome assembly GCA_019359885.1 of Listronotus oregonensis. Classification (NCBI taxonomy): domain Eukaryota; kingdom Metazoa; phylum Arthropoda; class Insecta; order Coleoptera; family Curculionidae; genus Listronotus; species Listronotus oregonensis. The sequence continues at coordinate 20,953 of JAHBCN010015421.1, forward strand.
AAGAGTGTTAATAAGTCTATTCTGCAAAATTTGCACTTGCTTAAGTAATGTTTTTTTTGACGAGGTTTTTAAAAATATAAACTTACTTTCAATGTTATTTTTTATTTTATTATTAAAGTTGATGTTCGTTAGTAACTAACATTTTTGTCCTGGCAAAACGGCTTACAAAAAAAGACTTAAATATTTTTT
>JAHBCN010015422.1:0-20000 GCA_019359885.1 Listronotus oregonensis
AAAACTGTTAAATTTGACAAATTAAATTTAAACAAATGTAAATTTATGACAAATTATTACACATGTCATTTTAATACATTTTATTTTTAATTGATAATAATTTGCCGGGGTCATTTTTAACAAAAATAATTTTTAGCATATGTAGTTTTAACAGCTGTTATATTAGATAGATGCCACTATACTGAATATCGATCGTGGGTTTTTACCCAATTTTTTTTTGTTTGGAGACATACAATTAAAACAAAAAAAGTTCCATGTTTGCCAAAATACATTATTTGTCCAAAGTTAATAAGAAGAAAATTAAAAAGTTATGTTGATCCTTCCGATCTTTTGTTACGCACCGTATGTGAAGTTATACCAAAATATTAAATGAATCGTTTTAATTAAAATTTAAATTTGTAAAACAAATCTGCTATCGCATTTAGAAATATTTTTTTTCCCTAAAAACATAAATAATACGAATAAAAAAAAAGGAAAATTATACAGCAGACGACAATTCCCACCGGTGAAGCAAAATATCAAAACAATAAAAAGCTGAAAACAGTCAAATTACGCTGAATTGAGACAGTTTTATTGGAAACGGTGAAAAATTTTTCAATTGGGACTTCAGCGAAATGTACCATTTAGATTCACTTTAACTATTTGGGTGTTTTTTAAAAAATGACCTTAAAGCTTGCTGAAGGAAAATTTAAAAATTCCCCTTTTTAAAAACAATTTTATATCTTTGAATTGTAAAAAAAATATTTTTATTAGCTAGAGGCTTTCTTCGATTAGTTAAATGATTTGATGATCTGCATTTTTTTTTTTTAGTCAGAATTTTGGAATTCATTTGTTAAATTAGGTAAGCAAGTATTCTTTCCTAATGATGTTTTTTTTTTTTTTATTTAGGAGCGATGCTTATGCCAACTTTAACGTAAACGCCCCCTCGCCCTCTAAACAATTTCATAATTAAAATTTATAAATGTATAATAATTACAATTAAAATTTTAAAGAGATATTGAAAATTTTAGTTCAAAACTAACCAGAACTAATATTTAAATTTGAGTGATATTCCAAACTTATAACTTCATAGAATGCCTCTCCGTTTTTACTGCTTTAAGTTATTACTTTAGTGATGGAAAAGAAGAAATAGGTGAAACTTAAGAGTGGTCATTTCAAATAAGTCTGCTTAAAAGAAAAATGGAGATATACCTATAACAAAGGTTACTAAAGCGACAAACACAAACTTAAGGCCAAACACCTTAAAAGAGTAGCTTGTCAATGAGCGCTTTTTTAAATCTAGTCGAGAGACTTAGATAGAAAATGGAATTCTCAAAGAATTAAAAAAGTTTTTTTTCAGATAAGTTAAATAAATGGAAAGAGAGCTGGTGAAAATTTTTTTTGAAAAAAAAGGCTTTTTTTTCTTTAATGTTATTTTAAAAGGAAATTTTTTTTATAAATGTGTTGCCGGTGGCCTTCCATTTTTTAGAATAATGGCCATGTTATAAGAAATAAAAAAAGGTTAGATATATGGGTTAATAGATCCCTTTTTAAAGCCCTTTTTTGAAAAGGGGTTGCTGCTGTACCATCTAGCCAAAAAGGTTTCTGGGATTAGGAAAAAGTAAAGCATTTGCTTGACCTCAAATGGGGGGTTTGTTTTTTTTATAAGAAAAAAAGCAATTTTTAAAAAAAAATACGGGGATTAAGGGGAAATTGGAAAAAAAATTTTTTTAAGCAAAACATTTAGTTTGAAAGCTTCTTAAAGGGGGAAAAAGTAGTTTCATATAAAAAAATTTGGGGAGGTAAATTTTGAACAAATTTTGACAATTTTTTTTGTTTTGGGACCATAAAGTTTTCCCCCCCTTAAATTGAAAAAAAACAACTATGCGATCGTTCAAACCAGTCCTTTTTATTTATCCATCTATAATATAATTAATGTCTAAATAATCCGAAGGTGGCTTAAAAGAAGGGAAGATAGATACCACTAAAACCGTTGTGAGTTTCAAAATAAATAAAATTTAATTCTATACATTGCCGTCTATGACCTTTAAGAAACAATTTAAAAAGTAAATCGTCTTTTTTTAAAGAGCATAGGGGTTTAAAAATTTTCATTAATTTTTTCGGGATATAAATTTTTAAAAAAAATTAAAGTTTAGTGACTTATATATTGGTTTTTTTTTTTAATTTAAGATGTTGTCACTTGTTTTTTTCCCCCCGTGTTTTTGCCTAAAAAACCCTTTTTCCCAAATTTTATTTGGCCGTTCACCTTTAAAAAAAAAAAAATTTTTATTATTATTTTTTTTTTAAAAAAATTTAAAATCAAATAAATAGCAAAGGCACAGTAAAGCTGAAGGTGAGAAAACAAAGGGTGCAAAAATGCCCTAACTCTTTTTTCCGGAGAGTAGGGGGGTTAAACTGGGCGCCACTGCTTTTGGTGCCAGGCCTAGCAGAGCCTTCCCCAAAATTTAATTGGGAACTCTCTTAACTTTACTACCACTAAAAAAACAAAAAAAAATTTTTCTAAACAATATTAACATTAAAAAAAGGAGACACTAGGTGGCCCAAAAAAAACACTATATTTAAAACAACTAGTTAATATAATTTATTTTAAATTTGTTTTTAAAAGTTAAAAGTTTACAAAAAAAATATTATTCAAAATGAGATGGTGAATGCGCTAGGTTATGAAATTACAAAATTTAAATTTATAATTTAATAGTTTACAAAAATATGTATATTTTAATAAAATGAAATGGTGAATGCGCTTAATAAAAAAGTTAAATTTTCTATACTGATAAAAAAAAATAAAAATTAAAGATATAAGTCTACAATTTCAAAGAAAATATATAAAATATAAAAAAAATAAATACCGCTTATTAAATTAACAATAATTAAAATCCAGGTGCACCATTTAAAATCAATAAGGATATAAGATTTACCAAAATAAAAAAAAAATATTACTATTAAAATAAGAGAAAAGGCCGCAAATAATTTTTTAAAACAATATGGTAAAAAAAATTTAACCGGAGAGTCCCCCAAAATTTAAATTGAAAGGTTATAATAAAAATTGTTATTGGTTAATCATAATGTTGCCTGTTTTTTTGATTCCAAGTGATAGGGGGGTGCCAGCCACTACACCGTGAAAAAAGGTTGGGCCAAAAAAATACAGACAACACATTGACCAGTTAAATGGTCACTATCTCTGACCCGTCCCAAGAGAACTTCTACCAAATTGTTCCCCAAAACCAAAACAAAAAAATGTTTAAAAAATTAAATTAAGGCCCATGTGAAGAGAAATGGCCCGTCCGAAGAACCCCAAGTTTTAAGGGGGGATTTTCGACTAACACGTGACCCCCTTTTCGTCGAACTGCAAGTCCTGCAATGCAGATTTTTCCCCCAAACACCCAAAAAAAGGAACCAAATCAACAAAATTCACACAAAACCAAAGGAACAAATGGGGGAAAATTTTTTGGAAAAATTTCAGCACAAATCCTATAAAGATGGCTTGAATACCGTTAGCTGCAAATTCCCCCAGTTCTCGCCTTGAAGAATGATGTGAAAGTGGTAAAAGATGGCCGTTGGCCCTTTTTTCCTTCTAAAAAACACCAGTGTGCGCACGCACAACGGGAATTTTTCGCCTCTGAATCGGAACGTCGTTACGCATTTTGAGTTGCCTACCCACGCTGCCCAACTAACAATGTTAATTTTTTAGTACAAAACTACGAGGGGTAAAAGAACGTAAAAAAAGGTAGAATAAAAAGATAGAAAAACAGAAGTAACCCGGCAATTACAATCAAATTTGGAGCCTTTTGCCAAAAATAAACTGCAAAAAAGAATGAAAACCGACCTGCATTAAGGTAAATAAACTAAATTATTAAAAACAAACCTAGGAATAAAAACTAACCGTGACAAAAAGTTATGTGTGTGGACACTATACTGCGCTTTCTCAGGTCCTTCTGTAAAGAAAAGAAATAAATTTGGTACGTCGGTTTTTAACATAAATACGCATTGTTTGATCAATTTACTTGCTTTGTATCACTTTTGGCTTAACCAAAAGTAAATAAAACTTTTAAATTTCTATAAAGCTCCATTATAAAAAGAAGATATTTGTTTTGTTTGCTGTATTAGGCGTATAAGAGAAAACTGTACTGACCCGATCTTTGAACAGAGTAAGTTAGCTAAGAAACATTGGTCTTCAACATGACAACATGTTCTAGTTAGAATTGGATAATTTTTATTTACACTATTGAAGATATATGTATAAATACATAATTATATTTAAACAAATCAATATAAATATTTGCCCTGTAATTATCTGTAAATGCATTTTTTAAATAACATAATATACAGGGTGTGCCAAAAGTAATGGGACACAGAGCAACAGCAAATTCCTTAGGTCAAAATAATGCAATTTACGTAAACTTGCCTTATCACAAAGTTGATAATAACCAAGATACACTCAACTTTTTTTAGGCTTAGTACTTTTAACCTGTTTATTAAAAAATAAGTTACTAAAATTTTCTTTGCATCAAAATATATGCCTCATTTATGTTTGTAGGAGCCCTGTTTTTTGAGATAAACGCACTTTAAAGGAACCGGCAATTTTTTTATGAAAAATGGGTTTCGGCCAATTGTTTTCAAACTTTGCATAGTGATAGTTCTTAACACGCTGATTAAAAGTCTCTACGGGCACAAAACCCGAAAACTCCTCCAACTCCCCCAAAATCCGCCTCAAAGATCACTAAGGATTTGGGGACTTTTAAGGGTGATTTTGGGGGGGCTAGAGGGGTATTCGGGTTTTGTGCCCGTGGAAACTTTTGATCAGCGTGTTGAAATCTATTACTTTGTAAAGTTTGAAATCAATTGGCCGAAACCCATTTTCCATATGAAAATTGCGAGATCCTATCTCGAAAACAGTTGTTCCTAGAGACTTAAATGAGGTATATTTGATGCAAAAAGGGAATTATAGTAACTTGTTTTTTAATTAACAGGTCAATACTAAGCCTTAAAATAGTTGCAACCGAAAGCTCTGGTTGATAGTTTACTTGACTGACACTACTGTCATTGTTGGCGTTGGCGGTATTTGGTTTTTGGGCAGTTTTTTGAAAATTTTTTAGATTTTTTGGTTAAATTATTTTCGAAAACGAACCTTACAAGCTTAAAAAAGTTCTTTTAAGGACTACTTTGCATATTTCGAGTTTTAAAGGTAAGTTACATGTGTTTTTGTTATTGATGATACGTAAATAAAACTGTTTTTTCACTTTTATAAAACGTTTAAAATGTGGACTGCGAAACAAAATGCGTTTATAATAACGGCATATTTAAGAAGTGCAACTCGTAATCAAAGTGCTAATCAATCGCTTCGAAAACAAGAATTGCATTTGTAAGGAAAAGTCTACTGGAAGATCTATCGTGCTTACAGAACCTGCTTTTGATTATATAGGTGCCCGAATGGAGCACAGTCCTAACAACAGAAGTTGTCTACTCAGACCGGTAAGGATACTATTTTAAATTAAAATTGAAATTTATGTAATCAGTGCCATATATTTTTTAGAAATGTCTGTTTGTACTTACAACATAAAGCACTAACTAAAAAATTGGAAACGCATCCATAGAAGGTCACAGTAACGCAAGAACTCTTTCCACCAGATTATCCAAAGAGGGTGCAGTTTTGCCAACGGTTTAATGGAATTCTTAAAAATAATGATGTTTTGGACCGTATTTTCTTCTCTGATGAAGCTTGGTTTCATTTGTCGAGCTATATTAATAGTCAGAAATATCGAACTTGGGCCACTGAGAATCCACATACCTTTATCGAAACTTCATTTTTGATTACTGTAGTAATGTTTATATAATTGGATTTTTTTTGTAGATTATTTTATCTTAATTTCTTTGAGCATGTAATAATTATCCTAATTACTTTTAATCTATATATATATATATATATATATATATATATATATATATATATATATATATATATATATATATATATATATATATATATATATATATATATATATATATATATATATATATATATATATATATATATATATATATATATATATGATATATATAATCATGAAATTTGGCACAGTGGTAGTCTTTAGCAGTGGCTAGAACCTAACGAAGTCCGTTTTTTGGATTTCACCCCTGGGACAAAAATAGGAGCAAAAAAGTGTTTTTTTACCGTTAGCCGTACGGAAGGCGTCTTACGGAGACAGAGGCTACTTAATATTGTCTCTCGCCTGGCGGAGACAGGCTTTTCATCTAGTATGTAATAATGGACGTGTTAAAACACTTATGTAGTGTACCTTATTACCTACGTACAAATATATCTAAGTCAAGTATTTTTAATTAAATTAATTTAAATAAACTGTCTGAACTACGAGTTAATGTGACTTGAATTTTCCTATTGGGTTTAAATTAACAAAAATCCAAAGATATAATAAAAATTATAACAGATCTTCGCTAAGCCCAACATTTTTTCTACCTAAATCTAGCAAATTAAATTAGTGACAAACAAGAGACTTCAGTCTTTACACTAAATGCATTCAAAAACTATCCAAAAAGGCTGTAATAACTTGCTTCAAATTACGATTACTTAAAAAAATAATAAATGATAAATTTTCTTACCATAAAAAAACAAATGTTTTTGACATTTAAAAATCGATTTTAAAATGCACGGCGCCAATAAATATTTCTAGGGATATTTTATTAAATTTTTTGCAAGCTGTGAATAGGCAACCCGCAACATTTTTGGTCAAATGGTTTACGGACATTAATGAAGACCCTGTACTGTAAAATAATTGTCTTTTTAAGACCAAGTATCCTTATTTCCTTAGTATGTAAAAACAAAATGTTATGACCCTTATCCAATTTTAATGATATAAAAATTGAACATGTGCGAAATTGGGCGTCAGTGTTGGAGCATATTACCAACTTGTATATTATACTTTAATTTTAATTATTTCCGGTCGTATATTAGGTGCAGTAAATTTTTTCTTTAAAAAAATATGAAAACAATTAATGGGAACTGTTTTCCTTGGGATATAAAGGGGACTGCATTTCCGCTTGGAAATGAATTTGAGCCTACTATACAATTTACTTTCCAAAATAAATGTCACTTTGAAAGTGTCGTACTTATAAGGTATTTTTTTTAATGGCTTATAATGTTTACACGATTATTTATAAAGTTTTATGAGGATATTGTATATGCTGTAAAAAACTTGAAAGAACCTAAAAAATACTTATAATCTTAAAAAATATATACTTTTTGGGCTCTACTAAAAATTGGGCCACTGTAGATAACCAAATTTCAAGATGCAAAATATTTTTTTAGGTTAAGTTTGCGTGATTGTATCTGTTCACATCAATATTGGGTAAATTTAGTAATTTTTTTGCTCACTTTTATTTATTATTTTTAACCCTAAAAAATTTGCTTACGTACCCTAATGACTTGTACCATAAATATTAAGTAAGTCTTCCAGCTAATTTTATTTCTAAATTCGGTATTTGTTAATTATTTAAATGTATTTTTTCCGTTTTGACCGACCCTTTGGAAACAATACTAACATATTTTCACGACATACAAAATTGGTCAACAATAAAAAACTCCCTTAATTAGTATTTTTATTTATCTTTTTTTTTAATTTTTGACGCCCTTAAAAACTTTATTACCGCCTATGATTTCACTGTTCACAGTTAAAATATTCTTTCAACTAATTATTATACTAAATTTGTTTTCATTGGGAGATTGCATTCCTTAATTATGATTTTTTATCCACATCCCTTTAAAAATGCCTGTTACGCGAGATATTGACTTACAGAATCTGATAAAACATTCGCCCACACAGTTTCTTGCTATTATATGATATTAGGTTTAGGCCGACAGACACATAAACACAAGTGTCATTTTTAAGCACGTTTTTGATAATGTAGTAATTCTAGAAAGTCGTGAAAGCAAGAACAAAATGAAAAAAATATGAAAACACTACTTTCTCCACTCCATAAATAGCAAGTGATATAAAATGTGAACAAGAAAAATATGTTTTCTTGTTAAAAACAGATAAGTGGATATCTAGTATTACCAGCCATAGGTAGTGTTTTACTAGGTAGCTAGGTAGGTTTAAAGTTCCCACCGCGACCGATCGTCTATTGTGGCTCACACCTTTTTATATTTCTCCCACCAGGTCCAGACTCCTAATAAATCTAATGATCCTGTGGGAGAGATCTTCCACCTCCCCCGGCAACAAGGTGTCATTGCCAAGGATTGCGAATCTTAGTCGTGCCATTGCTGGGCACGAACACAGTATGTGTTCTGCCGATTCATCCCCCTCCATGCACATGCGGCGTTCGGCGTCTTCCGATAGGCCGATCTTGTGCATGTGGTATTTTAATCTGCAGTGTCCCATGTACAGTCCCACTAGAGTTTTAAGGTGTAGGTAGGTAGGTAGGTTTAAAGTGAGTGGGTATAACACCCTTCCACCGCGACCGATCGGTCTGTTGTGCCTCACACCTTTTTATATTTCTCCCACCAGGTCCAGACTCCTAATAAATCTGATGATCCTGTTTGGGAAAGAGATCTTTCACCTCCCCCCGGCAACAAGGTGTCATTGCCGAGGATTACGAATCTTAGTCGTGCCATTGCTGGGCACGAGCACAGTATGTGTTCTGCCGATTCATCCCCCTCCATGCACATGCGGCATTCGACGTCTTCGGCTAGGCCGATCTTGTGCATGTGGTATTTTAATCTGCAGTGTCCCGTGTACAGTCCCACTAGAGTTTTAAGGTGTACCCTTGATTGCTCCAGTAGTTTGACAGTACATTGTTGGTTCGGTGATCTTATGAAGGCCTTCGAGTGTCTGAGACCTGGAAGTCCATGCCAGTACCGAAGATTTTCTCTTTGTGTCCAAGCTGATATGAACTGCTTGGCCGTTCCATAAGATATACCGATGACCGGTTCCGGCCCTGTGAATTTTGTCTCCGCCCCCCTTTTAGCTCCCCTCTAGGCCGGTGTGTCCAGGTATCCACAGTAGTGTAACCTTATTGTTTTGACCCAATTTGGTCAGCGCATCCTTGCAATTCCAGACGGTTTTCAGTGTTCAGTGTTTTACTATGTTTAAGAGCGTTTATTTAGGGTTTAAGTAATTGGTAATTATCTTTGGCAAAATAAGCTTTTATCAGCTTATCGCAAAAAAGGTATGAAAGATGTCGAATTGCTGGACTGCAAGGAAGTAAAATATCGTTTAATCGATAAATTGCTGCAAGGAGAACGGGCACCTAAACACAGTTGTAAGATTTTTTCAAGCATGCACTAAAGAACGACATACCTCCCAAAGTTATTGGATATCACCTGGAAAGTACGGTTTTACCGTACCGGTCAAGATAAGCGGTTTTACCTTTTGTCCTTGGATCGTTTTACTACAACCTAAGCTATTTACACTCAGTAGTTTCGTGTCCATAAAAGATCTATTGAAATTGTTTGGTTTATTTTCGAATATAATCGTTAAAATAATTTTGTGCTGTTCTTATTTAGTAATAGTAGAGGAGCCGAAGAGAGATCGTTCTTCGCCCGTCTGTTAACCGGATAAAACCAATTTTTTTGTTAATCTTACACATAAACAAATGCATTTTGACTATATTGCCTATATCAAAATATGGTCAAGACTATTCTTAATTAAATTAACTTTAATTAACTTTTTTAAACTTTGACTCGTGATAAGTAAGTAAATTTAATATAAATCGAAATTTTGAACCGTAAAAAATGCCTACTTGGTCTTTCCGCTCATATTTAGTCAAGACTATCTGGCAGGCAGGTGCAAACAGGTAAGTTTTTATAAGTGACTATTATAATTTGAGAAAAAGAAAATTGAATTATAAAACGCGTGGATATACTCCGGCCAGCGAAAAAATGTTCAAACGATCTATTGTCAAGCTATGAAGTTTATAATGTCACCAAAAATTAAATTTAAAAAATGGATAAAAAGTGTTTTGTGTGTTGTCCACCTATTTTTAACTACATTTTTACAATTTTACATGAAAAATTAAAAATAAACCAACAATTATTAACATTTAATTTCAGCGAATAATTTAATACCTCTATATTAAATATTTAGTTATTGATAAAATAATTATAATGCGTTTACGTAAATATATCAAATTGTAAATTAAAAAAAAAAAAGTTTGTGAACACCATTAGTTGTCACTTCGAAATGTTAGTAGACTATAGACAAGCTCTGTATTTCACTGTTCTATTTAAAACGATTTTGCGTACTCTCTCTGATTTCACGAATACGCCGGGCGCAGCGACTCAACTTTGTCTTCCTCTAACACACTTGTCAGGCGATTCGCTTTCTCTCTCTCTCTTGCACGCGCAACTGTATTATAAATTTCAAAGCTTGACAATAGGCACTTGAACATTTTTTCGCTGGCAAGAGTATATCAACAAGTTTTATATTTAATTATCTTTATTCTCAAATTATAATAGTCACTTATAAAAACTTAACTGTTTGCACCTGCTTTCCAGTTAGTCTTGACTAAAAATAAGCGGGCAAGACCAGCTAGGCATATTTTGTACGGTTCAAATTTTCGATCTATACAAAAATTTAAATACACATAGTCAAAGTTAAAAAAAAGTTGATTTAAATTAATTTAATTAAAAATAGTCTTGACCATATTTTGATAGGCAATATAGTTAAAATGCATTTGTTTATGTGTAAGATTAACAAAAAAATGGGTTTCATTCGGTTAACAAATGGGTGAAGAACAATCTTTCTTCGGCTCTCAGACTATAAAGGCATTGAACACAGTTTTCATAATGGACGGTTATTTAATAACATTAGATACATAAGTATGTCCTATGCAAAGTCAGTTTATGGTCACTTGTTTTTTCGGTTAGATAGGTTCCACTGCCATGGTTTCACACTGGTTTTACAATCCAATAATGTCGATGTTGCAGAGTTTCCTTCCTCCTGCCACAAGAACGTAATGTTTTGTTGAAGTGATAGTTTGGGGGCCTATTTTGTACGATAGTTGCTTACTTATTCTTTGTTAGAGGTAATATGATAGCTGATTGCTGCGATCATCAGATCATAGAACCCCATCTATGTCTTACCTTGGAATCCCCTAACATAACATATTTATCAGTATGCCCACATCAATATTTTATTATGGTGACCTGGATCTTCTGACTAGTGATGAGCGAGACCGGTCTTGGTCTTGCGGTCTTGCGTTCTTGGTCTTGGTCTTGCAGCAAGACCAAGACCAAGACCGCCTTCTCGCCGGTGCAAGACCAAGACCAAGACCGACCTGCTGACTCTTGCACTTTTGTCACTTTTTTTTAAATTATAATATTTAATTTTCATATTCAATATACAGAGGTATTTCATACAGACATGACAAAAAATGTGTCGATAACTGCCTAAATAGGCGATTATTTTATGAGTAACAGGTTTTTTACTAAAATTATAATTAAACGATCACTTTGTTCTTTTATAAAATTCTCCAAAAACGATAATTTGTAAATGTTTTAAAAATAATAAGATTGTGACTCAATGGTCAGACAAGATCGATTTCTCCAAAACCGTTTACGACAGATAATAACAGAGTACAAAAGTTATAGAAGCAAAAAATCACTTACCCATTCCTAAAGTTTTTTAAATTAGCTATTTAGTGATACCACTTACAGGTGGTTTAAAAATTTCCAAAATCCTGAAATACATTATTTTTGTGCCACACTGTAAAGTGGCATCATTAGTTTGCTCCTTAAAACTAAGATATAAATGTAAAAGTGATGGTTTAATAAAAAATATATTTGTCTTGTCATATACGAATACTTTATATAAAATGGATTTTAATTTTCACTTCCGCTTTAGACAAAAAAGTCAAAACAATACCAAAAGTATAATGATGACGTCATTTTTGTCAAAATTGAAAATAATATTTAAAAAAACCATCTACGTCGACATTGTACCTATATGACAGTTCAAGAATTCCCAGCATAATATACAGGAAAGCGATTTTTTTAATTAATTTTTTGCCATATATTTTTTTTATTGTAGGTTAGAAGCTAAAACTAAGCAAGTTTTCTCGAGTGGTAGATAGAAAATAATTTTACATTTTACGCCCTTTTTTTCTATAATTTTTGTTAATTCAGTTTTTCATCATTATGAACGGTTTCGGAGATATCGAGCTTTGTCGCACTCTCGAGCCACCTTGTATATGCAGAATGTTTATAAAGTATTTATACAAACTTTGTTCGGCAAATGTTTGACTAATTTGAAAATAAAAAGTTTATTTGAACTAAAAAGCTTCTAAATAATTTTTTTTGAATTAGAAATCAATGTTTACAAATAGATCATTTTCATGGAAATTTCACATCTGGTTGAAATTAAATTTTTTTCTGCTCGCACAGTATACAGTTTTGTATTTGCTTTAATTTTATATGTTTCTTTAAATAAAATTTAAATAATTTTATTACTAAAATGTTTCTATAGCCACTAAATGTATAAAAGCAGATTGTGTCTCAATATAACTAAAAACGAAGCGCTATAAATAAATAAACCCACATTTAAAATATACTTTTTAATCAAATAATTTAAATGTACATTAAGGTTAAAATTGGTATATTTTGAAATTTTAAAGCGAAAATATATCTTCATTTTTATTTATTTTAAGTATTAAAGAAAATACATTTTATTTAAGATTGCAAGTTTAAATTATTACTACCAAAAAAAAAAGACCAGCAAGACCAAGACCAAGACCAAGACCTTGCAGCAAGACCAGACTTGAGCCAAGACCAAGACTAGCCCGGTCTTGGTCTTGGTCTTGCTCATCACTAAATATATAGATGGATTCACTGTTAATAAAAATTAAAATAAGGATGTTGTCTATCACCAACGCTATCAAAATATACCTAGAACAAGCGTTAGAATCATGAAAAAGGAAATGTAGCAATATGGGCCTACCCCTAAACGACACCACCCTGTATACTATCTGTTTTGCGGACACCAAGTGGTAATAGCCCAAGATTACGAGGATCTAGAGTATATGACAAGAAAGTTAATGGAAGAATATAAAAATGGGGGCTAGAGGTTAACATGCAGAGACTGAATATATGTGTATTGGTGGTGTACAACAGGAGCTAAGTCTAAACGACGGATACATATTAAACAGTGTGAAAGCTACGCATACCTGGGTATGAAAATAACTAACGACGGAACCCTGGATACAGCAATTAGAAAACGTAACATACAGGGAAAAAGGGCTGTAGCTAAGATAAATGGCATACTTTGGGACAAAAATATATCGAAAATCAACAAACGAAGAATATATAACACAATGATTTAAAGTATTATAACATACAGTAGTGAGGTGTGGCAAATTAAAAAAAAACTGAGAGACAACTGAATGCTACGAAAATGAATTATTGAAGACGAACTGCAGGCAAATATAGAATGGAAAGAGTTACCAATGACAGAATTAAAGAAATAATGGGCGTAACACATGACATCGTAGACGAAATCAAAGTCAAACAACTAAAGTGGTATGGACACTTCAACATAGTTAAGATTACCATATGACTGGATATGTTCTTTATTGTTTGGCGTATTCATTTAATACAAAATGTTTTTTGGACTACTCGCCAGAAATACAAGAAGGAAGTGTTTTGGCCCGGATTCCAAGGTAACCCTTACGAACTAACACTAAAAAACTTTAAAATCCATTTAAAAATAAAAAAGAAACATCGTTTTAGTTATAAAACACCGTTTTTAGTTTACTTTAGTTATTTTTTACTATTGTCTCTTAAAAATGTCAAAAATTTAAGGCAAAATTTTGATAATTTTAGTTTTAACTATAGTTTAGTTTATGTTTTTAGTTTTATTTTATATCTTAAAAATGGTGACCGAGTTGTAAGTTTTTTGGGTGTAAGTACGTAGGGGTTAATTAATTTTGTGCACTTTGTCAGTGCACATATCTATTAGTGGGATCGGGACTAAATCGGTTCTTCCTTCCATGTCTAGCAAGTACCTTAAAAAAAATTTGTCGTAACCCTATGACGGCTGAATGAGAATATCTTAATTATTTTATTTTTGTAGCTTTATAGGCCGCTAATTACTAATTATTATTATTTTTTAATGTTAGTTTAATTACCATATATATCATTGATTTTTGTTTTTGTAATATTAATCGATTAGACGCAACAAAACACAAAAAATCGGGGAAATCGTTAAAATAGAATTAGTCCTAATCAAATTAGTTTCCTATTACCGTGCCAACATCAACTTGCAAACGACCTTTTAGAATAATTAGTTAAATTAGTAAACACCTGAAATGGGTAAAAGTGTAATTTATAAACGATGTTATTACATTAAAAGATCCATATCAAATTTGGTTATTATCTAAATTACAACACATGCCTGACCCTTTAGTAACATGCCAACCAATACTTTAATTTAATTTTTATAATTATTTGCCCAACAGGCGCCATCAGCCAAATGTCATTATCGATTTTAAGGTTACTAGATGAGCAGACGTGATTGCCAAAAAAGTAGTTTTAAAAGTAAAAAAAACATTTCCATAGGTGTTCAACTTTTTGGCGGTCATTGTATACAGGGTGTCCTGATAAGGTCGTCCTCCGGCGATATCTAGAAAACCCCTCATCGCATAACTTTCGAAAAAAAATATTTATAGTAAAACCAGCCTCGAGAAAATGCTGAAAATTATTTTCAAATTTCTAATTTTATCGCTAGGGGGCGTAAAACTAAGAACCAAATTAAAAACACGGACTATTTAAAAATGTGCCATATTAAAGTCTTGGTCGAGAGAAAGGGTAGTCGTGACTGACTAGTTAAAAAAAAACTGAAACCAGAGTAAATGATCAATTGAAAAGGCCACTTTAAATATCTCTTTTGAAAAGAGCTTTCGAAAAACTTTTTCCCATCATCAAAAAATCTAAAAATAAAAGAAAATAATGATTTTGTTGTGAAACCAACAAAAATAATTCTCCTTTTTAACAAAGTGTGAGTTGAAAAATGAAAGGTTTAATACCAATGAAGAACAAAACTTAAACTATTAAATTTAAGGAAATGTTTTAGTTTTGTTCTTCATTGGTATTAAACCTGTTTTTGTTTTCAACTTACATATGGTAAGAACTTTGTAAAAGGAAAATTTTTTTGTTGGTTTCACTAACAAGAATCATTTTTTTTTATTTTTAGATTGTCTGATGATGGAAAAGTTTTCCGAAAGTCGACATTTTCAATAAAGAGTTAATTATTTAAAGTGGCTTTTCAATTGACTGCATTTCACTACTCTGGTTTCATATATATATATATATATATATATATATATATATATATATATATATATATATATATATATATATATATATATATATATATATATATATATATATACATTTATTTGAAAAAAAAAAAAAAAAAAAAAAAAAAACTAAATAACATTTTTTGGGCTTAGCCGATTAGCCGATAAACTAGGTCTTGTTTGAAAGGGCTTTTCCCAGGGATTAAGATAAAATCTTTTTATAATTAATTTATTTATTTGTTTTATCCCCAGAGACTTATTTGTGTTAAAGTTATAAATTTTGTCAATTTTTTCGAAAAATTTAAATACAATGGTATAATTATTATAAGCTCATTAAAAAGAGTATAAAAAATCAAGAAACTGGTAAAAACCGCAATTCAGTATCTTAATTAATTCTCGTCTTATTACCGAAAATCTGCATTGCTTGTATCCCTTTCTATTTTAAGTTGTCAGATAAACAAAGCGGCGTTTTTATCAAAAATGCCATGACAACAAAAACCACTTGTTTTTCTACAAATATTAAATAGTATTAATAATATACTCATTATTTGTTTGTCATCAATTTAATTACAGCATTTATAGTTTCACGGCTCGTGGATAATAATAGCTGATTTATTATTATCTACGGGTACTGGCTAATTGTATCTTCATTGTGCTGGAATAGGATGCACATTTCCAGTTTCTCAAAAAAGGGTTGCCAAACATTTAAACACTTTTTTATTAAAATGCCGTTTTTCAGAACATCTTATTGCCTATTGTCTTGCAGCGATAGAGGCATTTTAAAATGTTCAAGATAAACGGCGAGCATATCGTATGTCTCGGTGGTAATACATAATTTAAAATTACTTAATTACGATTAACCACACCAATAATAATAATAATGAACTGCGATAAACAAGAACTAAATTTAAAATTATCAGGTTCGACAAACAATGCAATTGTCATTTTTTGACGTCTCGGTTTTCTGTGATTTTTGACATTCCGGTTTTCTGTGATTTTTGACGTCCCGGCACTTTCAATTAAAACGCCGTGTTGTTTATCTGACGGCTTAAAATTGGAAATGATACGAGTAATGCAGTTTTTCGACAATAAGTTAAGAATTAATAATAAGATATCGAAATGCGGTTGTCACCAGTTTCTTGACTTTTTATGCTCTTTTTAATGGGCTTATAATAATAATACCATTGTATTTAAATTTTCGAAAAATTGACAAAAGTTAACACTAAAAATAAATTAATTATACCAATATTTTATTTTAAGCCCCGGAAAAAGTTTTTTCAAACGAGACCTAGTTTATCAAAATCGGTTAAGCCCAAAAAAAAATATTTAATTTTTTTCATATGTACATTCGCTCCTTCCCCCTCCTATATTTGACAGGTTAGGGACAAACGCTTAAAAAAAAGTTTCCTAATTTTACGTAGTTTATAAGAAAACTATCAACGACATAAGTTAATGTGGCATAGTTTTAAATAATCCGTATTTGTAATTTTGTTCTTAGTTTTACGCCCTCTAGGGGTAAAATTATAAACTTGAAAATAATTTCTAGCATTTTCTCGAGGCTGGTTTTACTATAAAAAAAAATTTCCAAAGGTATGCGAAAAAAGGGTTTCGAATACCCCGGGAAGGCGACCTTATCAGGACACCCTGTATATCCAACATAATTCGAGAATTTTTAAATTTAGTTATAAATAAACTATTTAGGAGAAATCTAGCAGTTATTAACTACAAATTTGGAGAACACACTTGGTGAACTACAAGTGAATTTTAATTGATATTGCAACTGATCTGTTAAACCTTTTTGTTAAACGGAAGTTAGCGTCTATAAACATTCAGACATATTTAAATTTTACTACTACGTGGCATACATATATAATTTTAAAATTACCTGTCGTGTAAAGGACTTTAAAATTACTTTTGAAACGTATTAATACTTAACCCTGAGACATGATACTTTGAACGCCTTCATTTTAAAGTATAAAAATGACCTTATGTTCGTTTACACTGAAAAAATGTTTATTTTAGTTTTATATGATATATATATATATATATATTTAATATATATAATATATATATATATATTTTTATTTTATTTTTAATATATATATATAAATATATATATATATATATATTTTTATTTTATTTTATTTTTTTTTATTTTTTTTTATATTTTTTTAATATATATATATTATATTATATATATATATATATATATATATATATATATATATATATATATATATATATATATATATATATATATATATATATATATATATATATATATATATATATATATATATATATATATATATATATATATATATATATAAAAAAGGAGGAGGGAAGTTTGGGGCCGACCAGTTAAACAACAAAGGTAATAAATTTCTTGGGTATGGGCCCCAGGAGAGGGCTAATTAAAGTGAAACACTTTTAGTTTAACGATTTTAAAATATTTATTTCCTTCTTCAGGTCTAAATTTTGGAAAAAAAACAATAAAAAAAAAAAGAAAATTTTTTCTCAATTTTAGGTATACTTACAACTAAATGCATTATTTAGAAGTTGGTAACATCAACAACAGCTGAATTTTACAATGTCAGAAACAGGATATTAAAATTTTTTTGAAAAATTCATATTAATGTTTCTTAGTTCTAAGCTGATACATTTTAAAATATTAAATTTTTGTTATTAAATGTAAGACTAGTACAGAATGGATGGATTTCTATACCACTTTATTCTTTCCCCGGGTCTTTTTATTTTTTAAAATGTTTTTTTTAAGTTTTTTTTTTTGGGGAAAGCGAGTAAAAGGTGGGGTTTTCTAGGTTAAAGTTAAGATATTTTAACCCAACTGGAAGATAGATTTGCTTATGACTGAATGTGTATGTAATATGAAAGGTTGAAAAATTAGTAATGGAAAAAAAAAATTTTTTAAAAAAAGTAAATATGTAGTTTCTTAATGACCACACTTTATCTCCCACATAAGAGCATGTTTTAGGGCGTGTATGTCTGTGTGAGTTAGGATACCCTTACCCCGTCCCCCAAAGGGGAAGTGTTTGTGTGTGTGTGCATGTGTATGGGTTGTGTAAACCCTTATCTGTCACCTAAGGGTTAGTGTGTATGTGTGGGTGTATATGTTGGTGTATGTGCCCCCCTTACCCCGTCCCCCTAAGGGTTAGTGTTTGTATGTGTGAGTGTGTGTGTGTGTGGGGCACGTACGTGACCGAGAAAACACAAATTATAGATGTATGATGATTTTTTTTTCTATTCCAGATTTTATGTTTTATTATTTACTTACAGCCCTTCGCCCATAGCGTTCCCCCAAAACACTTACCCCAGAGTTATATTTAGGTCCAGTGTAGCATAAAAGTGTTAACAATAGAAAAAAAAAATAAAAAAAAGGGGGAAGGCCAGCCTACATTTTTTTTAATGAGGTTCAACTGGCGTAAAGAGTGGTTACTTACAAAAAATTTTTGGGTTTTAAAAAAGGAAAAATTAGGTTATAAAGAAGAAAAACCAGAGAATAAAAAAAAAACAGAATCAAAAATCAAAAGTATTAAAAAAAATTAATTTGTTGACAGTTATTGTTAAAATGTTTTAGCTTGATGAAAAAGAACTATTGGAATCAATCAAACAAACAATGATATATATATATATATATATATATATATATATATATATATATATATATATATATATATATATATATATATATATATATATATATATATATATATATAAGGGGCCCCAATGCTTTTATGGGGACTTGAAAGAAGAAAGCAAAACCCCGGTTAAAAATTAGGCAAAGTTTTGTATTTGCAATAACCATGTCCACTTTAAAAAGTTGCAAAATTCGGAGTAACCCCGGGAAAAGGGAAAAAAAACCAAAAATTTCTGATTTCGTTTTTTTTTTAAAGAGATATGAAAAAAAAAAGACACTTTCTTGGCCATTTTTAAAACTTTACAAAACAGCGTTGAGAGATTTTTTTTCGACGTTTCTTTTTTTAATCATCATCAATTTAAATTTTTTTTAAAACGGACCTGATTTTTTTTTTTCCCTTTTTTTTTAAACCCCCCATTATCCCTTTTAAAAAAAAGTCTAACACTTAATATTTTTTTTAAAAAGGGGGAAGCCCCTATAAAAAAATGATGGCGTTCCTTGTCTTACTCATTGTCTTTTTTTGAAAAAAATGTTTTTTTAAAATATTAAGTGTTATATATCATTGAAATTTGGGGGTTATAACTTTTTAAAAAAAAGCAATAAAGAATTGAGTGTCGTTTTTAAAAAAAATTAAATTGATGATGGTTTAAAAAAGAAATCTCTCCCAAAGCTGTTTTTAGAGTTTAAAATGACCATTAGAAAGTGTCTTTTTTTTTATATCTTTTTTAAAAAACCCCAAAAAAAAAAAAAACGAAATCAGCAAATTTGGGTTTTTTTGGTTTTCCGGGACCCCCCGGAATTTTTAATTTTTCCAAATGGACATGGTTGCCCCAAAACACAATTTTCCCTTTTTCGGGTTTTTCTCTTACGGTCCCCATGCATGCATAATTCTGTGGCACCCAATATTATATATATATATATATATATATATATATATATATATATATATATATATATATATATATATATATATATATATATATATATATATATATATATATATATATATATATATATATATATATAATATATAAATTTTTTT
>JAHBCN010015423.1:0-20990 GCA_019359885.1 Listronotus oregonensis
TTTATACCCTTAAATCTAATTTTCTTTTGAATGTCTTTTAATTTTATTATTGATTAGAGTTTATTATCATTTTTTATTGTAATTGGGGTTATTCCCGTTTCGCGCCGTTAACTTTTGGTTAAAACATGTCGCACTGTCACTTTTAGTTCGAAACGAATTTTTTGGTTTTTTTTGTCCTTTATAACCTTTCCCCCTTTGACAAAATTCTGTTTATTCAAAATTACCCTATTCTATCTATTTAAAACATCTATACTTAATATTTAATGATATTAAAAAAATGCCATATTACATATTTCCCCTTTTTAAAAAAAATTGTTTATGTTTTATAAAATTTTATCCGTTCTCTAAAAATTTTTTATTTTTATATTATCTTTATATATGTCTATATACTTCTGTTTAATATATTTTGATTGAAAAATAGTTTTTATAAAAATATATTTTTTCCCTGATTAGAAATATTGATTTCTATCAAGAATTTTTAAAATTTTTTTTTACTTTTTTTTTTTTTTCCCCGATTGTGGATTTTATTTATATTTACAAATAAAAAATTATTATTTTATAAATTTTTTTTTATTTATGAAAATAGATTTTTTTCCTTTAATTTTTTTTAATTTTTTAGTTTTTTTTAAAAAATTTAATTTATTTAAATTTATTTATATTTATTAATATATATATATATATATATATAAAAAATTTTTTATATATATATATATATATATATAAAATAATTTTCACCATTTCAAAAGCCCCCCTAAATATTTAAAAAAAAAAACACCACCAAAAAAAAAAGAAAATGATTTAGATATGGGGGAATTTAAAAATTTCGTATTTGATAAAATTTTAGGGGACCTTAACCTCCAGTTAACCTCATTTGATATGTCAAATGGCAACCCCCATATTGAAAATCATTGTAAGCGGCATGAAATTTTATCCAACAGTACTAAAATTTAAATCGATGGACGTAGAAGCGACTTAGAAGTAAAAATGTGTTTTTTTTGTTTATCGTGTTCAAAAATTTATTTTTAAATTCAAAATGTCCCCTTTGGCGAGACAAGCTTTTTTAAAAACCCCGCATTTTTTAGTGTGCATTCTTTCCCCAATTTTTTTTTTTTTTGTTCCCCTGCAAAACACCAATAGCACAAGTTTTTGACGTTTAGGAACCAGTTAATTTTGCTGTTAATTGTCTTTTTTACATCGTTATTTAAAATTAAAATTTTTATTTTAAAATGGTGTATATTAGCAAAAGAATAGAAATAATTTTCCTTTGGGGCTGAAATGATGCGCGCGTAGAACCGCCAAGTTTTAATGAGAGGCATCAAAAAAAAAGGGGGGGGATAAAATGTAATGGAATTGGTGCGTAAGTTTGAAGAAACTGGATCTGTATGCAAAAGAAAAGTACTAATAAAAGGGGTTTAGACGAAGCACGCCAGGTTGAGGTACTAGGACAGTTCGCAATGATCCGACTTTTCTATTCCAAAAGTTTCTGTGACCAATATTTCTACGGGTTCCGTGCAAAATTTTAAAAAGAATAAGTTTTTTCCAAAAAAATACAAATTCTTCATGAACTCAACGAAGACGATTATGATAGAAGAATAGAATTTTGCGAATCAATGTGCCCGAATTGACGAAGACCCTCATTTGATCAAAAATATCTGCTTTTCTGACGAATCAACTTTTTTTCTTAAATGGAATTTTAATGACATAACTGCAGATATTGGGATAATGAAAATCCGCACATATTTCAGGAAGGACATATAATTTCAGAAGATCAACGTTTGGGAGGTATTTATAGAAACGAAATTATCGGGCCATTCTTTCTGGAAAAAATTTAACTGGGCAACTGTATCTGAACCTTTTGGAAAATGCGATATACCCTTCCGCCAATCTTTGGAAAATCAGGCGGATGAAAATGATGCTATGGAACTCAGTGAAAATAATTTGCATTTCCAGCAAGTCCCCTCCCCCCTATGCTTTAGCAGTTCGGAGTGGCTCAATGAACAGTTTCAGGAATGGATGGCAGACGGGTGCCATCGAATGGCCACACGGTTC
The DNA here is from genome assembly GCA_019359885.1 of Listronotus oregonensis. NCBI lineage: Eukaryota > Metazoa > Arthropoda > Insecta > Coleoptera > Curculionidae > Listronotus > Listronotus oregonensis. The sequence goes on from JAHBCN010015423.1 coordinate 2,050, forward strand.
CAGACTTAACTCCTCTGACGTTTTCCTCTGGGTTATTTAAAAAGTAAAGTGCAAAACGCCACCTGCAAATATTCAAGAACTTAAATGGAATTCCAGAATGGGGTATTACCAGACAAACTTTCCCAACGTTCGCGAAGAATTTCAAAACAGACTTCATTATTGTCTCGCCAATAACGGCACTTTTGAGCATTTGATAAAATAAATTATTTGAACACGATAAACTAATTAACACACATTTTTACTTCTAAGTTTCTCTCCATCGATTTAAAGTTTCTTAGTACTGTTGGATAGCAAATTTCATGCCGCTTACAATGATGTGTCACACTATGGGGTTGCCATTTGACATATCAAAGTGAGGTTAACTGGAGGTTAGGAGGTGACCGATAAAATTTTATCAAATACGAAATTAAACTTCCCCTTATATCTAAATCGGTGTTTCTTTGTTTTTTTGATGAGTGTTTTTTTTAAAGATATTTAGGGTGGTTCGTTTTGAAATGAAAGCATTATAAAAATATATATATATATATATATATATATATATATATATATATATATATATATATATATATATATATATATGTTATATCCCGGGCCACAGGACGTCAGCCATTGACCCCCGGTCACAATTTTCGAGTCGTCATATTTCAACACCGCTAATTAAGCAACGTAATCACTTTGCTTATTTCACAATTCCCACAGACAAAACTACTGATTCAGCATTTTATTTAGTATTTAACACCTAGTTTTAGCATTATTAGATTATTCATTAACAGAGTTTTATTATGTTAGTTTGATTTTTTGAAATTTAATTGTGATTAATTTTGTAAATTTTTTAGTAAAATAAAACTTTTTTTTTAAAAAGTGAAGTGTTAAAAGTTTGATATAACAATTTTGGGAAAAAAAGTGCAAGTAGGATCTGTAAAAAAGGCTGTCAGAACAAGAGGTGTCTAACTGGTAGCGGCGGTTTCCCCAATCCCTTAACAAAAGGACCGAATCTCATCGAGATCGCTCTCACTTGACCAACTAGGGGAAGGAAAAACTAGTGAAGCCCTGGTAGTCAACACAGGCCAAGAACACACGACTCAGATGTCCTGTTTGTGTAAGTTAATGAATCATCCGTATATTTTTAAATATTGAAACAATTTATTAACTTTTGATTTTCTAATTTTTTAAATTCCATTTTTCCCGAATTATAATTTAATTTTTATATAATACGTAACTTTGATACATTTTACAAATACATTTTAAAAAACCCCCACCGAAGCCGACCAAAGCTTGGGAGACGTCCCCGGAAGTGAGCCCTATAGACTATCGGAAATTTTTAAATTTTGCCCTTTAATTTGAGGGTGACCAAATCTTTTAGGACTTTATAAATGCCTGTGATCACGCGTATAATATGGCCACTGCCAGTCAAAAATTTTTTTCTAGTGATTCACAAAAAAATAAACTAAAAGGTAGAGCCACCCTTAGTGCTGGGAAATCCAGCTTCATGGCTGGCAAAAAAACATTACTCACTCTCCTTTTTGGGTGATTCTGGGGTTTATCATCCCTGATTCAAGACCTACAACGCCTCAAACAATTATCCAATGACTTACTTTCTTTAACCGCCTTCAAGTATTAAACTCAAAAATGTTAGCATCAATTAAAAAAAACAAATCTAACTGAAGCGCAAAAGAAAGCCCAAATTTCAATAATTGATACCATGGCCTTGAACACTCTATTAACAGGTCTGGAGCCTCGATTAGGCCAACTTATTCGTGCTGGCAATCCAAAAACACTTTAGAAGCGCATGCACCTTGGGAGGGAACTTCAACTTTCATACTAGAAAACATCGGACGGAAACAAGCCCCCAAAAAAAAATTTTCCCCCAAAAGAAGCCCAAAGCCCCCTCAACCGATTAAAGTGAAAGGGCATCTCATTCCACAGGTTTTCAACAGCCTGAACGCCAAATTTCGCACAAAATTCAACCGCCTTCCAAAGAAAAAACCGCACCTTTCACCCCCCAAATATTCTAATGGGTACCCCCAACGACCCGCAACCCCCCCTAAACATCTAATACTTATCAAAATTCCAACCAAAACTACCCCCAAATCAACCAAGGCCATATCAGACAAACACGTCACCCCAATATCCCCCCTTCCATGGCAAACAAAAACCCTAATTTCCAGGCTAATCCACAAAGAATCCCCCCACGTAAACACTAGCAATTCCCCTTATCAGGAATATTCCTACACTAACGACCCTTATTATGACATCTACGAATTTCAAGATCAAACCTAGACTCCCAAGCAGTCCTTATCAAGACCTAAAACAACCGATTGAGTACGACCAACGAAACTTACCCGGATTTTCTCTCCCTTCATACTCAACAGCACCCCCCAGACGAGTTCCTTCAAGAAGTAAACCCTTTAACGGAGCTAAAAAACCCAAGTAGCGTCACGAATTTAGACGACATGAACCCCAACCTGAATTATCTGAACCCAAAACTTTCTTTAAACCCACTTTTGACCATTAATTCGAAAAATCTCTATTACATCAAAGAGCAACCGAACAATTAATCTTCTTATAGATTCTTGGGCTGGAATTTCTATTTTTAAAGAAAAAAATGTTCAAAATTTAACCACAGGATCCCAGAAAATATAACCATTCAAGGCATCACAGACCAAAAACTTGTTATTAAGGAATCAACCTTTGTCCCTTTTACCAGTGAAAACCCCCACAAAGTCTACATCTATAATTTGGATATTGATTTTGACGGTATTTTAGGCCTTGACTTTCTAGAGCACTATGAGTGTGTAATTGATTTTTAAAAACTAAACAATTAATAACAAATTTCAAAACTATCCTAAAGAGACGAAAAACCCAACCGCGAAAATATCAATATTTGTAATAAAATTTCTATAGAGGGAGAACGGAAAAAATATACAAATTAAAGTGCGACCTTGAAATACGACGTCTTACTAATCGGGCAAGAAACCGAAAAAGTCAGGCTTCGACGTGCCTTAGTGCGAGTAAACGAACTACAATCACACATTAGTCTTCTAAAACAAATTGCTGACTCGGTAAATCAAAAATATGAGACATTATGAGCGAACAAACGGTACGAACTAGCTAGATCGAAACGAGGTATTTTTAATGGCGTAGGGACAGTATGGAAATCTCTAACGGGAAATTTAGACGCATCAGATGGCGAATACTTTAACGAGTGCATAGAGAAACTGACGCACGACGAACGTCAAACCGAAAATTTATTAAAAAAAACCCAATTTTCGAATTACATCAGTAATTAAAACTTTTAATTCTACAATTCAAAAAAATTCAAATAGACGAAGAAACCTTTAATAATAATATAATAGAAATTAAAAATACTATTTTTAATATAACAGATATTTTTTTTACGAAGGTCAAAAAAAAAACAATTAATTTATGTGAATCCCTAATGGAAAAGCTATGCCTTTTTGAAAACTACCTAAATGACATTTTGGATGCAATCACCTTTGCACGCCTAAAAATTTTACACAGTTCAATTATTACCCCAAAAGATCTGGTCAACTCCCCCCAAAAAAATTTCTCGATCCTTAATAAAAAATAACCTACCCTTTTCCTACATACACATCATATATGGCACAATATTTAGATATTATAGAATTAGAGGCTTTTCGTCAGATACAAAATAATTTTTTTTTAAAATTCCTCTTTAAACCCAACCCGAAACCTTCCCTATATCACTTGTATCCCATCCCCATATTAGATAATCGAACAGGTTTTCATCATATTATACCAAACCCAAAAAAAATATTGCGCGTGATGATGATTCATTACTATACCTATCTTTTCGAAATCTGACAACCCCCCGAAACAACTGGGAATCAACACCAAAATCTGCTCCGACACCCTACCATATCCAATCGACAGCGATGCATCTGCGAGGTCCAGCTATTAAAACAATTAAAAGAACTGCCGAAAACCTGTCAAACTTCACTCCTGTACGCCAAGGAATACAATGTCCAAGAATTTGGGCAAACATCATTTAAAGTGTCTGACCCTTTGCCTGTACGTCAATGCCAGGGTAGAGAAATAACCTTTTAATATACCAACTCTCTACTAAAACTGCAACCGTAATGCCTTTATTGGAAGTAAGAGGGTACATGCAAAATATCCCAAAAGAAAATTATAAAACCATCACCTACCAAAGCCACCCAGTGAGGATACCCTACGAGTGCTGTCTTCATCTGCCAAATAAATCCCTTATTCCAGATTTACAGCCACTTAAACTAAATAAGTTATATCGATGATCTGAATATTGCTCAGCACAAACTTAGTCAATATTCCGACCAATTAGACAGACTCATCAATAAACCCCTTTGTTACTAAATATATACATTGGTTCACAATCCTCACCATTACTTCCTCATTGCTGTCCTAATTGTCCTCTACGCCTTCTGCAAGTGCCGAAGAAGAAGTCACCGCAGAATTGGAATGGCCATCACCAATGATGACAATCCACCACCTCCTCCAGTGCCCAAGTCAAGGGATACTATCCACCAACGGCTGAGGAACCTGATGCCAAAAAGAAGACCCAGACTCATCCCAACCGAGCCTTTAGAAGAAGAAGAAACAAAATAGAACTCCAATTTAATTAAAATTAAAAGTTGCCGCAGTAGCACCAACTTTTTTATAAAAAAAGGGAGTTGTTATAGGTCCGACTCAGGACGTCAGCCATTGACCCCGGTCACACGGTGTCGAGTCGTCATATTTCAACACCGCTAATTAAGCAACGTAATCACTTAAGCTTATTTCACAATTCCTAATAGACAAAACTACTGATTCAGCATTTTATTTAGTATTTAAGACCAGTTTTAGCATTATTAGATTATTCATTAACAGAGTTTTATTATGTTAGTTTGATTTTTGAAATTTAATTGTGATTAATTGTTTGTAAATTTTTTAGTAAAATAAAACTTTTTTTAAAAAGTGAAGTGTTAAAAGTTTGATATAACATATATATATATATATATATATATATATATATATATATATATATATATATATATATATATATATATATATATATATATATATATATATATATATATATATATATATATATATATATATATATATATATATATATATATATATATATATATATATATATATATATATATATATATATATATATATATATATATATATATATATATATATAATAATGCTTTAATATCTTTTTTAATAAACCTTAGTCTAAAACATTTCTGGTGAATAATTTTTCGGTGAATAATTAATAAACATTTGTTGGCTTTAGTAAAAATCATAATTTTTTGGTCAACATGATACATCTTAAAATTATTTTTAAGTTTCCTTTACAGTTTTGTTAAAAGACTAAAACAGCTAACACAAAGAAAGGTTAAATTGAAAACATGATGTTTTTTTTGGTGTGAAACACGAACATTCTTTGGCTGTATTAACAAATGAAAGAATTTAAAAACCTGATAACACCGCAGACCACGTACAATGGTTCGCGTTTGCTGCGCGACCCAATTTTTTCGAATTTGTTCAGTTTGATTCGGTTAGATTATTCATTGTTAGGTTCTCTTGTTCCATCTGTCATTATATCTTTTCTAAACTTTGTTCTGTTGCATTAATAAAGAATATGATTAAAGTCTAAGCTTAAATTTTCACTATGCAAAAACTCTTGGATAAAAATTCTTTCGTCTGATTAATTATATGCATTTTCCCTGTAATTAGTCACGTCAAAGATAAATCAGAATACAATATATCGGTTATTTAAAATTGAATTTTATTAAATATATTTTGGTTGTGCTGTTATTAAAACATAAATTTTGTGAATAGTTGGTACAGTTTTAGCTAAACATATGTGCGTAAAACTTATAGTTCGAACTGGGATTTCAAGCGAATTTATTATTACTGCAGGCCACAACTAATGACATGCACAACGTAAACTGCATTATTAAGATTTACTAAAAGCATGAAATGACCTATTTTAATAATGGGTAATGTGAGTAAAATTAATGGAATGCTGAATTCATAAATAGTAACACTAATACCAGAATATGGAATAAGCTTTAAAATATTTAACAATCAACTATTAAACAATGTTAACGATAAGGTCCGCATTGAATTGGCATTATTCTACGAATGTTTTACTTTAGATATGGATCTCAAATGCCGCTTCATAAAACCACATTATAAATTGTTAATATGTTTCTCAGTTATTTTCGTAGTTTCTTTAATCAGCTTTACAGCGATCGTTTTTGGTGGTACTTGTACGCAATTTTGCTTAAAATTTTTAAAAACCAAAACTGAGCGTAAGCAGATAAAAAAAATTAAGCAGGAAAGTGTTAAACAATTAGCTTTTTTAAAAGGGAAGTACATTTACAGCTAACATAATAGTGTTTAGTTGCACAGCCCCATAGTAAGTCTTTTGAATTTTTACTTTTTTTAACAAAATTAAGTTTTAGTTGGTTCCACATTCACCTTATTCGCCTGACTTGGCCGCGCTAAAATTTAATTTTTTTTTCAGATATAAAATAAATGTCTAAGCGAAAAAATATTGGCATAAGATAAGGAAGTTTAAAAAAGGATGTGTTGAATTAAAAATGATAAAAAATAAGAAATAATTACTGCACACAAAAAAACATTCTTTTATTTTTTAGTTAAGGACCGATCAAACCATCCTTGCAGTGGCGGCTCCTCCATTAAATACTGGTCAATGACCTCCCAATATTTTCGACTAATATTTCCGAACAAAATATAGGACATGAGAAGAAACATATAGATATTTTTTCAACTTTTTCTCAACTTTCCTTTATTATTCCGGCTATATAATCGTTGACTGATAACTGGATTCCACAAGCTTTGCAATCTCCAGATCGGTGGTTTCGTTCGTTGGCAAAAAGCCGGCCTGACCCCAGGGGGCCTGACAGCCTGCATTGACCGTATATAAACGGAGCCGAGTCGAGTATTCCCGATATAATCTACGATTGGGCGATTTCGGCTGCTTTCCGAAGCAGTAGCAAAGCAATATAAACCTCAATAAGAAGCGACAAAAGCCCAATAGCATTGGTTATAGGGGAAACAAATTTCTGACGTCACGTGTAGACGGAATGACACTCAAACAGTTTGGGGGGTACACTGAGGGGAAATATCAACGGTGAAAATTATTTTTCACGGGACAAAAAAATTTATATGTATAACTATATGTTGAAATTTGAAAAACGTCCCTTTCAAGGAGTTTTTTGCATTCTTTAGGGTTGGTTATTCTCAAAAAAGATTAGATTATTTTTGAGAACAGATGCAAAATAATTATAAGAAATCTTTTTTTCAAAAGGTAAAAAACAATGGAAGTGTTAATATAATAATATGGTTTTTGAGGTCTTCGAGAACCTATGCAGAATTAAATTTTGTAATCAATTTTACATCTAACTAATTTGCCCGTAAAATGGAAAAAACGAATAGTATACAGTTTTTTTGCTTCCGCTAATTATTCTTGATGTACATCACCCATTTCAAAGAAAAAGAGAAAATTTTTAAAGGGATAGGGTTTTTTAGGGGTTTTGGGGTCAAAAATTCAGTGGGGGGTGTTTTTTTTGAAAAACGTACCTATAAACCTTAATACTTACCTATACTATAACTAACTTTCATTTTTGCTGTAAAAAAACACTACAATAATAATTTTAAATTTTTTTTATTACATAAACATATAATTTAGCATTTCCTATATTGGTAACAACAACAAAATTTCTTAGTAAGAATATATTAATATACAATGTACATCATGCTTTAATAAAAGAGTTACCATTAAATTAATTAAATTTAAAAGTAGGTTTATGATCTGGAAAAAAATCTCAGTAGATATTTTGGAAAGAATAGAGTGGAAGATATTGATAATCAAGGTGTCGAAACATCACTAAAATAAACAATTTTAGTTTTTTAAAAGCTAAATGCCAGGCTAGAGCTTGAATGTTCAAGGTGAGATGAAAGAGCGACTTTAAAAAAAGTAGGCAAACAGTTTATTGAAATGACAAAATCCGAAAGTTACATCGACTTGTTACCGTGACTATAAATTGATTATATGTGTGATATAATTTTTAGTTTTCTTATCTTTTTGATTCTAGTACTTTAGATCATGATTGGTATATTTTATCGTATAAAATATTTTAAGCCTAATAAATTATTTTATAATGTACATTTTTGGAAATCATTGCATGGATGGGTAAATTCTATTCTTTCCATTTCATTTAAGAGTTTATGTGAAACTTCCCTGTTTTATACAAATGTCTTCAAACTTAGTTTTAAAAGCATGTTCCAAATCATAAACATATTTAATAAACGGGAGGGTGCTGCAACGCTCCATAAATGTTTTTGTAGTGTCGTAAGCTTTTAGTTTGTTTTTGTTACTGCCTTTTTATTTTTGGAAAATGGACCCGGTCGGGTCCGGGTAAGGGGCTGACCCTGTCCAAGTTTGTGACCTTACTAGATCGCCTGCAACAAAAAAAAAGAAAACCCCCAAAAAACCCAAAAATCACAAAATATCTACGTTTCATGGCAAGTCGGCCACCGTTATTAGATAATATTGTGATTTTTTGGGTTTTTTGGGGGGTTTTCTTTCTTTTTTGTTAGCATCGGCAAGTCATAGGGGTCCATAGGGCTGCACAGGGTCAGCCCCACACCGACCCGGACCAAGAGTCCATTTTCCAAAAGTAAAAAGGCGAGTAACCCAAATAAAACAAACTAAAACATGATCCGCCACAAAACTATAGAACATATTTACAGTCGTAAGCTTTATAATACAGTGTGTATCAGCCAAATGGAATAAATTCAATAATAAATAAACGGGGCTGTTAAAAACACTTGACACGTGTATCGGTATTTGGTTGCGCATTTTTTCAGTAAATACTTTTTTATACAGGGTGTGTCATGTAATAGTGGCCAACACTAACTTTCCTAATTTAAATGCAACTCCCAAATTAGTCAATTTTTGGATTATTCAGAATATTCTAGATATATTTCATGTACAATGTCCTATACCTATTTTTAACTATTTTGGAAATATTAGGTGCTTTTAGATGTATTATGCTTGCATGCTTGCCCTTCTTGAAAGTTACTTTTTGTGCATATACCTACTAGAGACAGCCTTGAGAACAAGCTGAGAGAGAAGCAAGAATAGGTGTATAACCTCCTCTGCCTCTCTTCTCTTAATTTGTCGGCGGTGTATACACCCCTTGCGCCAATTAATCAGCACAAGGCGCGAGAGAAATGTTATACAGCTATTCTTCTCACTCTCTTGCACTCTTGTCCGCACAGCCGAGTGGCACGGCTGCCTCTAGTAGGTATATGCACAAAAAGTAACCCTCACGAAAGTGGCAAAGATGCAAAGGCAATAGATGCAATAAACCTGAAAACACATAATATTTACGAAACAGTTAAAGATAGGTATGGGAAACATTTTTACTAAAATATGTCTAGAATGCTTTGAAAAGCCAAAAATTGAATAATATACAGGATGTTGCATTTAAATTAAAAAGCTGAAAATTGGGCCACCGTCACATGACACACCCTGCTTTTTAATCAAAAAACCAATGTCCAAGCTTTTTTTCTTGAATAAGCCCCCATTTACTTAATATTGCATTTATTCAATACAGTGGGATCAGCCCACACTGTATATTAACAAAGGATTAACATCTAAAGATTCCATTGTGATCTATAATTTTTACAAGTATCACAAATCTATGACATTTATTCTTTTTAAAGATATCCACAAAACTGAACGAAACGAATGAAACAGCACATAAAACTCAACAAAGTACTAAACGAAACATGTAATCCCGGACTAAAAGCTGCCGGCAGCGGGTTGACGTTAAACAGCTTACCCCCCCCCTAAAAATTTTGGGACTTCGAATTATGTCGCTTCTTATTGAGGTTTATATTCTTTGGCAGTAGTGTTTTTAAACATCAATAGTACAAACTATCGATAGTTATCGATATAATTATAAAAAATATCGATAGTATCGATACTATCGAGTTTCAAGAAATTCCTAAAATAAAAAAAATATATGGAATTTGAACACCTTAATTTTTGATTTTTATTGTTGTGGTATATCCAAAAAAAAAAAACAAAAGTAAGTAATGGAAAAGCTTGAAAAAAAACAATCTAAATGTAAATAAATAAATACCAGTAAGAGGAAGACAGAAGAAACCTTAAAAAATTAAAATTTAACAAAGTTTGACATAAATTCTTTGATTTCATAAACAAAGGATATAATACTGCTATGTTTGTTATTTTTTTTAAAGTTAAGTAATTAACTTCTTTCCTTGTCTACTAGAGGGCGGTAATGCCCATACCGAAAAAATAAAATTTTAATTTTTCGATGTAGTATGGGGTTTTCGATATATTTTTCGATAGTACGTGTACATCAATAGTATTGATGCACATGTACTATCAATACTATCGATAGACTATCGATGTTTAAGAAACACTACGAAGCAGGGTAATCGCATGGTCATCATAAATTACGCATTTTTCGATGTTTGTTTGTTATTCATTTATTTTTGAATTTGCTTTCTTGTTTTTCTTTGGAGTAAAAGTCTGTGTGAAATAAAATGCCTAAAATTGATTTTTTTTTTTAATTTAAAAATCAGTTAAACGATACGCATTTGAAATTTTAACGAAAGATTGACCACTAGCCGCCACTGCATCCTTGCATAGGATTATTCAACAAGCACTGAATTGTAATAAAAAAAGAGGTAATATAGCCATATTTTGTCTTTTTTAGTCTTAGAATCTAATAAGATACTTAATATCATAATTTAAGTTAACACAAAGGGATACGACCTAAAATTTCCGTAAAGCACCATATTTATTAGTTTGTCTTTAAAAGTTTTTTCTAAATGTTTTAATAAATAGAATTTCGTTTTTATTTTTAGTAACCGTATAATTAATCGAATTACCTTAACCAGTAAGTATGAAAAGTAGTAATAAACGCTGGACTTTCTCAGAATTTTTGGCATTTTAAGTATTTATAGTTATCTTTTTCTATTTTTTAATTTAATTCGCAAATTTTTGATTTGACTCAAATTCATTCTGTTATTGCTAAAAATAATTATAAAATTATATTTATTTAGGGTATTCCATAAAAAATGTGTAAATTTAACAATGTATCTTTTGTGTTTTAATTCAAGTTATTTTTTTAATTGCTCTTCAAGATTTTACAAAAAAAAATACACATGACTTTTAACTTTTGTTTTTTAATACAAGAAATTCACAAATATGTCCCTATTCAGTCCTTGTTCCATAACTCTGTAGATATAATTTTAATCAAATTACTAGTTCCTTGTTCAACGTTTAAACTTTTTATACAATGTATTTAATAAAAAAAATAATTGAGATTTTCTTGATCTTTTTTAAAAGACACAATAAAATTCGAAGGTGTTTTCCAATATTTAAAAAGCATTTCAATAAGAAATGCAAAATAATTAAAAAAAACAAATTATCCAAACCAAAAATATACTTAAAATTGAAAGGATTTTTTTAATGCACACCGGATATTATTTTAAATATAATTTTATTTTTTGCAAAATATCGCCTTCGTAAAATTTAAATATGAAAAGACTAGTTCGCCTATATGTCTGAAATTTCGTCTCTGAGGATTTATTTAATAACTTATTCAGGCATTATAAATATTTATGGTGAATTAAGAATTTAAGCCTTTTCGGAGACACATAAATGCATATCTAGGGTACTTATAGTAAAAATTTTATCCGAGAAAAGGTCGACATTAAGTCAAAGTAAACAATACATTTTTACTACTAGTAGACATAAGTTGCTTACTTATATATGTAGGAGTCAAACATTGAAATCTGCTTTTTAAAAAAATAAATAATAGCCTAATTGTTACAGTGTTTGACTACCTATTCAATCATTTGTCATTTCCTGTAATACCTGAATCCGTTTTAGGAAAACAGCGTAATATACTTTATAAATTTATTGTTTGCCTACTCATTACAGGGAATACCCAAACTAGTAGTTATTGTTAGTCAAATAAGATTTTTACTAATATATTACAATGGCGGCATTGAGATAATTTTTTTAAGGCCGCCATCTTAAGGAAAATTGAAGAAGTTATTTTTCAACTTTCCACTCTTTTTTCTTTCTCTTTTGTATGTTAAAAAAAAAACGTCAAAAAAATTTTTTATGAGCAACAATAAAAAAACATTATTTAATGCCAACAAAGATAATATATTACAATATTTATTTGTTTTTTTTTTACATTTATCGACCCCAAAAAATTATGAAAATAACATACAACCTCAAATATTTGCCTTTTTCCTCATTAGTCCCTTTTTTACAATCCCTAGAGATTTATCGCCAGACATGCAAGGAACTTCGGTCCACGTTCCTGATTATAGATATAAGCACACAAGCAAAGAGCACAAAATCAGTTGACCCTTATAAACTAGCGGATCATTTCAAAAAAAGACTCAAAATTCTTTCAAAATTAAAATAACTCATCAACATTTCAGTAACAAGTCGGTTGCCGTTTTTAAAATATAAAATACATTTAAAAATGCAAACTAAACATTTATTAAGATATTTTTTTTTTCAAATTGCTTTAAAAATCTTGGAAATTCTGAGAAATTTGTACGTGGTAATATTTTAAATGACAGATTGATTTTGACAGGTACATTTATTTTCAAAAATAAATTTAGTGGTATGTTAATGAGTTTTAATATGTCTAGAAATTACCTTAGCATTAAGTAGAAGCTACTATATAATATTTCAATTATCTGATACTTATGCAATGCGATTATCCTTATTTTTTAAAAAATCACTTTAATTTTATGTTTTTGAATATAGGAGGTGGGTTATATTTGGCCTTTTTTCGCTCATCTTATTTGTGAAAATTGGTAAAAAAATCAGAATCGCAAACTTGCTATTTTTATTAAATTTTTGCAATTTCAAACGTTTTTTGACCTTTTTTTTCTATTATAATAATGATGCGCTTTGTCCACCATCATAATTTTTTATCTTTAATATTATACCTAATAAGTTTATAAACTAGCATTTATTTACTTGCCATTTAAATTTTTTACCAATTTATTGTAGATAAAAATAAAGATACTTGGACTTATTATAAATATAATAAAATGGCTCCTCCTTTCCTTTGCTGGTTATTATTAGATACATGTTTACAAACATCATTTTATAACAACCAGTTACCAGATCATTTTTAGAGTAAGCCTATTTTGATTGCAAAAAAATGATTAAAAAAATTAAAATAGGACAATAATATCAACCTAGTATCAACAATAATTTCCTGGCGCTCCTTAACTATAACGCCCATAGCATATATCAAAATAAATCATTCCATATAGACAAACAGACCAGTAAACAAACATGAAAATTTTTGGTTTTTGTAATGTCGAGATCTTTAAAAACTCAAGGTTCGATTTTTTTGCGATTAAAATTATCCCGAAGCCAGGGAATTAAAAATTTTTGTAAGTAGTACCGTTAGATTCACTGTTATTACACTAAATTAATAAATTAATAATCTCTTTACCATGGTAACTAACACTCACCTATTAATACCTTATTTAGAAGAGACATTAAATAAAACCGGATAAATTACCAGAAATAACCAATTACCGATGCAAAAACAGATGCTAAGAAAATAATACCATATTAACATCAGTGTACCAGCGTATTAAAAGCCTACTTATTAGTAAAGAGATTATAGATATAATTGATGGTGAAAATTAAACATGGATAGTAATTATTAATGAGTTTGGTGTTGGTAATAACAACCTAAGGCTAATCAGCACGTGGCAAGATTTCTTATAGACGTATTGGCATGTAGATGACGCGTGTATTTACATTAAAACTGTTTGCCACAATATAAACCAATCATTACAACTGTTTTTCCGATATTAATATCTTCCAACAGTGGTATAATAGTAGCAACAGAGCTTGGCCGACCCTAACTTCTTGATATAGACTGAATCAAAGCATCGTTTGATTGGCGAATGTACATCAATGGTGCAAATGAAATCTTTCCAATATTAACACTTACATTTCACGTCTCAACGTAAGATGGCTGAATTTGACGTCAGCAAATGTACCCTCTGGTTCAGCCAACTTCTTCTGACATCCATTTTGTTCCTCTAAACGTCAACACGAATTTTGAAAGCTATAAAGTTTTTTTACTGTTGAATGCGGAGATACAATGTTTTTAACTCCCTAGACCCAAGGAGAACTCGTTCTGAGGTTTCCGTGAGTGCGAAGGTTTGAAGGTGTTATTCATCACTTAAAATACCACTTCCTTATACACGTGTATATATAAACTGGTGTAAGTCAAGAATATATACTTTGTCGAATACTTGGGGGTCCTGTCAGGAACCGGTCATACCTACCTTGTCTTAACTTTCAAGTACCTAGATGTGCCACTCAAAATACATTTAGAAATTTTCGTTTTTATTCGGATGATTTACTACGGTTAAGAGCTAGACGATGAAATCATCTCTGGAATGTGGTGGCAATGAGCGCTTGGTGAAAGCCCAAGTAAAATAAAACGAGACATGACAACCATATTTCTCTATTTTTCTTCTAGCCGAGCTTGGTGACGGAGGTCGGTAGAGTGACCTATGAATAGTACAACGGATCTGTATTCTAGGACGGCTTTGTGGTCAGTTGTGTAAAATCATGAATGTGTAATAAATATTTTTAGAGCCAACAACTTACTTACTTAAAAGTTTTAAATTTATTAATGCTAAATTAAGTAAGTATAAGCTTCTTAATCCACTTACGCTTAGGCAATTTTTAACTTACAATGTTTCTACTGTCGAGTTTCGTTAAAGCTTTTAAAATTCCTGTTAAAAATCATAATACATCTGCTCTACAGAAACATCTGTGTGTCTCGAGGATAACTTTGTAAAGAATTAGGGCACATCTTTCAACACATTCCAAATAAACAACTTATTTTTATTTAAGCCTTTTTGTACGATATACAGAGTATTTCAGCAAAAAAATGTTTGGTTTATCAATAGGTACATAAACAATATAGAACAATTTCCAAGGTTTAAGAGCAATGTCCTTTTTTATACAGGATGTAAAAAAAATAATGCTTAGGATTTTAATGGGCAATAGTGGAGCTTAAAACAACCCAAAAAGTTTATATGACATATGTGTCACAACTTACGGATCTTTGTCTTAACGATATTAAGTTACATTCGTGAGAATCATACGTTTTACACCTTGTAGTACCAAAAAAACCCTTCAAACTTGCCATGTTTATTAAAATTTTGCCTTTTCGCACGTTTTTTGACAAACAATTTTATGATGCACTTTGTGCACCAACATAATTTAATTAATTTATTGGGGGGCCATCATTTTTTTAAAAATAAAGGATCAAAAAACGTGTAAAGTGGCAACAATTTAACAAAAATAGCAAGTTTTGAAATTTTTTGGTACTTGTCATTCTGTGTTTTTTTGACCAATTTATTGTAGATGTAAATAAAGATACTTGGACTTATTATAAATACAGGGTGGCCGTCCATATTTTGACCCATTTTGATCGCGAATAACTTTTGAACAAATAAAGATATCAAGATACGGTTTTCGCAAATATACTTATATTTCTTTAAAGTTTATTCTCGTATCTTTACCATTTTTATGTGACATTCCATTAGCTCAAAAACAAAATGGCCGATTTTCCGATATAGGACAACTTTGTTATTTTAAATGGAACACCCTGTATATGTTTCAATATTTTAAAAATTTAATCTTTCCCCTTTAAAAAAATGTAACACAAGCTATGGTTATCTTAAAAAATAACGCATTTATTGACCTCCAAAGAATTGACTGTATGTCGAATAGGAATATTATTTTAAAAGGATTTTTTGAAAAGTCGCCTGTGGAAACAAAATTATCTCGTTTCCATAACAGCAACAAGCCTCATTGTCAGCCATCGTTGGTCATTTTTGACAAGTTATTTTAATTAGGAAGCGCAAAATGTTCTCGTTAAGCGAAAAAGGAAAATGTGTTATTATGTTTGCCGAAACCAAATCAGTAAAAGAAATCCAGCGAAATTTAGAAACATGTTTAATAAAGCTCCACCCACAAAAAATTCAATTAAAATCTGGTACAGAAAATTCTGGAGTACAGGATCTTTAGCCCGTAAAAAGAAATTAGAAACAATGAGAATTTGCTAAATAAAACGTTACAAATTCTGGAGATAACTCAGGAAGATCCAACATTGTCAACAAGAAAAATCTCAAGTTCAGTCCATATTCCTAAAACTACAGTACAAGAAATCATGAAAAAAGAACTTAAATTAGAGCCATACAAAATTCAAATGTTACAAGAAATAAAAGAAACTGATTTTCCCAAGTGGAATTTTGCCAGAGAATTCAAAATTTAGTAAGGAACAATATACATTTTTTGTATAGACTAATAATGTCAGACGAAGCCACATTTCACCCAATGGAAAAGTAAATAAGCATAACTGCAGGTTTTGGGCAACAGAAAATCCTCAACAATATAGAACACGTTGAGATTCGCCAAAAGTCACAGTCTGGTGGTATGTCAAAGCAAAAAATTTATGGGCCATTTTTTCATGAACCAACTGTAACCTCTTGGTTACGTTGATATGCTGGAAATATTTTTTATCCCCAATTGCAAGAAGAAAATCTATTGAATTTCGTCTATTTTCAACAAGATGGGGCTACACCACATTATGCTAACATTACCAAGGATTCACTGACCAACGTTTTTGGAAACCGGTGGATTGGAAGAGGAGGCCCTATTTCCTGGCCACCTCGTTCACCAGATTTGACTGTTCCAGATTTTTTTCTGTGGGGATATGTGAAAGAGAGGTGTTATAGTCCACTTCCAAAATTTAGAGCAATTAAAAATTAATATCCGAAACATAATAGAAAATATTCCTGAAGAATTTTTAGTCAATAGTTTTAATAAGTTTTTTTCGAATTTAAATAAGTGCGTCGAAGTCGGCGGAAGGCATTTTCAACATTTACAGTAGTTTTTAAAAAGTAATGTAACCTTATTGTAACTATTATTTTGTGAATAACCTAAACCTTTGGCGATCCTTTTTTTTTTGTAACATATGAAGCAAATTTTAATTGTTAAATAATATTGTTGGTCGACATGCAGTCAATTTTTCGAAGGTCAATAAATACGTTGTTTTTTGAGATAACCATAGCTTGTGTTACATTTTTTAAAGGGAAAGATTAAATTTTGAAAATATAGAAACATATACGGGTGTTCCATTTAAAATAACATAGTTGTCCTATAATGGAAAATCGGCCATTTTGTTTTTGAGCTAATGGAATGTCACAAAAAATCGGAAGGTAGAGAATAAACTTTAAAGAAATATAAGTGCATCTGCAAAAACCGCATCTTGATACCTTTATTTGTTCCAAAGTTATTCTCGATTAAAATGGGTCAAAATATGCCCGGCCACCCTGTATATTAAAAGTGACCTAAATTAAAATTTTCAATTTTTACGAATATGATGGCCGAAAAAAGGCTGATCTTTACCCACCTTCTTTAAAATTCAGACAGTACTAACCACAAAAATAGACCAAATCTAAGTGCAATCCAGATGAATAAAGTAGCGCCTTATTTACGTATCCAGCGTCATTTTTTACTTATTTATTTTACTTTTCATCCCCCAATTTACTGTCACCCTAGGATATACATTCATTAAACTTTTAAACTTAAAAAAAAATTTTACTTAACTTAATTTTAATTCTTAAGAAACTAATAAAAACTACATTTTCAAACAAAAATATAGAGATGAAATGTAATCACTAAAATAAAAATAAAAAATGGGTTGACTTCTCCCGTTCTTTCCTTAACTTAAATAAAATTAATAGAATTAGATTCAGTCTAAAAACTTTCCAATTTACTAGTAAAATAAACAAAATAATGTGATTTTAAAATTCTATGATAAAAAAAACCTTGAAAATAATTTTTAACCCTTTTTTTTTCATTTTATAATTTTTTTCCCACTTCCCCCCGGGAAAAAGAAAAAAGAAAGATAAACTTGCACCCTAAAAAATTAAACTGATTTTTTTGTTTTGGCAAAATTTTAAAAATTTGGTTTATCTTGAGGCCTTTTTTATTTGTCAAAATATCAAAAAAAATTATGGTAAAGTTGTTCATAATTCAACTTAATGGCCATGTGTATAATTTTGAGCCATTTCAATAAAAACAAAAATTTGGATATATTTTTTCCATAAAAATATTTTTGTTTAAAAAATTTTTCTTTACTATTTATAAACAGGTTTTCTAGACCTAAACTAATGTTTCGGCTCAATTTTTTTTCACTTTTGTAAGTTAGTCCTTTTTTTTTTATTTTTTTTTTTTTCACTTGTTTTTTTGGAAACCCCAGTTGTTTTAGGCATTTTTTTAAATACGTAACTCCCGGGAAATTTTAAATATTAATTTCTTATTTGGACTTATTTTAATTAATACATTGAATCGTTTAAATAGTTAAAAATTAATATTTAAAATTTCGAGTTACGGTATTTAAAAAATGCCTATGCGACAACTCGGGTTTCCGAAAAATACCATTTTTTTTTTTTCTTCGGAAAAAAGAACTAACTTACTAAAGTAAAAAAAAAGTATTTTTAAATGGAAAAAATTTTTTTAAAAAAAAAAATTATTTTTTATAGATAAAAAATGTCCAAATTTTTGTCATCATTCATCATCATAGCCAAAAAATTTAAAATTTGAACAACCTATCCTTATAAAATTTTTCGATATTTTTTAAAAAATAAGGGGGCTTGGTCAACGACCTAACAAAATTCAAATTTACGCCAAATAACCAAAAGAAAAATCGGGATCGTTTAATTTTTTCTGAGGGTTTTGGGGAAAGCAGAGTTGATCTGCAAATGATTTATTT
>JAHBCN010015424.1:0-21060 GCA_019359885.1 Listronotus oregonensis
TGCAAAATACCTAAATCTTGCTTTGGAGCATTGAACCAAGCTTTACAATAAATTTTAACTAGGAAAGCAGAAATGGAAGACATCTTAAAAATTTTTAAAAAATCAATATTTTTGCAAGTACCTACGCATTTGACTACTTTTACTTGATTATCACCTTAACATTACTAAACATTAATAAAAATAAATATACAATGAATAAAATGTAAAATGTAAAAAAAATGTAAATGTAAAATGCGTACTTGCAAAATTGTTGTTTTTTTTTAAATTTTCCTAAATTCAAATTTTCCTCAGTAAGCTCGGAATCAGGATAAGAAATAAATTTGGAACAAGTTTTTTATTTATCATTTTACGTTAAAAGGCAAAAAAACGAGTGTTTGCTCTTGGTTGATTTTATGTTTTTGCATTTTGAGACGCCTGTATGATAAAATCTATTTTTCAAATGTAGCATAGTATTTTTGACAAGCAGATTTTTTTTTGTCAAGAATGACTTTTTTTTGTATCTTCGAATTTTTTGGTCCATTTATCTCTTGTTAATCGATCCGCGGACATATATATATATATATATATATATATATATATATATATATATATATATATATATATATATATATATATATATATATATATATATATATATATATATATATATATATATATATATATATATATATATATATATATATATATATATTATATATATATATATGTATATATATATATATAACCGCGGATGCGGTTAACAAGCGTGCAAATGGACCAAAAATTGAAAGATACGAAAAAAAGTCATTCTTGATAAAAAAAATTCTGCTTGTCGAAAAAATATGAACTGCAATGAGAAAATAGATTTTTATCATACAGTCTCAAAAATGCAAAAACATAAAATCAAGCAAGAGCAAACACTTGTTTTTTGGCCTTTTAACGTAAAATAATAAATAAAAAACTTGCTCAAAATTTATTTCTAATCCTGATTCCGAACTTACTGAGGAAATTTTTATTTTGAAATGGTTTAAACATTTGGTCAGGGCTATTTCTGCAATGTCGTTTGTCATTCACATTCTTTAAAGTCTAACAGACTATGCAAAATACCTAAATCTTGCTTTGGAGCATTGAACCAAGCTTTACAATAAATTTTAACTAGGAAAGCAGAAATGGAAGACATCTTAAGTTAACGACGAAAAATGAACATTTTTAAGCAGTAAATAGCCTTTGCCATCCACCTAGTGTGATGAATGGCCCTTGGAGTTCTAAAACCCACAACATTGCCGTTTAGTGATCTAACAAATACGAGAACCAACTGCAATAGCTCCTTGTAGTCATCTCTGAAGTGGTTCTCAGTTAATTTGGTCTCGAATTCAGCAGTAACATTTGCAATTAATTTTTGGTTAGCTGCTTTTGTACTTTTGAATTAAATTGTCACTGATACATGTGTCGCATTTTCCTTTGTCTATCTGGGGTCAGGCAGTAAAGAATCTCTTAAAAATGTCTGGATAAGGTCCAGTGGTTGATCTCCTTTTTGTGTCGAATACGCCTCTTAACAGAATTTGCAAGATATGGTGACGGCAAGCTAGGTATAACAATTCTCTTCCTAACATTTGCTCCAATATGACGCATGCTTCTTTGAGTCTTCCCGTGTTGGATGCTGTAGTGTCGAAGCACATCGCCTTGACGGTGTTGGGAAGACCCCATTCCTGTAGGCATTCATATACGGCTACGGCTTGCTCCTCCCACGAGCTGTTTCCTGTTACAGGAATTCCCAGCAACTGTTTCTTTTCGCCATACATATGAAATAGAAATAGCTTTTCGCTCACATTGTTCATTTTTTAAAACACCCGGTAAAAGTTTACCGTCCCAATTGACAACCACGGGCTCTTTTTCAGGAATGTTTACTTTATCAAAAACATTTTTGGTATATTGTTCTCTGAACATTAGCTTTCTAATAACGTTTTTGAAAAATTCATATTCATGAATTTTTCAAAAACTAAATGATATCCTGTTACCATACATTGTAAAACTCAGCTGTTGTTGATGTTACCAACTTCTAAATAATGCATTTAGTAGTAAGTATACTTAAAATTGAGAAAGATTTGCCTCTTTTGATTGTATGTTTTTTTTTTGTTTTCCATATTGTAGACCTGAGGAAGAAAATAAATATTTTCGAAAGCTCGTTAAACTAAGAAGTGTTTCACTTTAATTAGCCCTCATAATACCCAAGAAATTTAGTATCTTTTGTTGTATATATATATATATATATATATATATATATATATATATATATATATATATATATATATATATATATATATATATATATATATATATATATAATATATATATATATATATATATATATATATATATATATATATATATATATATATATATATATATATATATATATATATATATATATATATATATTTATTTGTTTATTTCTTTGACCTTTGCCTTGATATATTGTTTATGGTTTTCCAAAATTTTCTGGATTTTCTTGGGGATAAGGTCAGGCAATATATAAAACAGTTGCTTACTGAGCAATTTTCATATAATTTTTGTCAATTACGACGTTTCGGCCTGGAAGGGCCTTCATCAGGTATATATGGTTTTTTTTATAATAACAACAAATCAATCTGTAATATATAAAATTTTTTTGATTGAAATTTTACCTATATAATATATTAAAATTTAAATATTACCTTAAAACTAAGGGGTTTCTCACAAAAAACACTCATTTTTGTTGTGTGTTTACACATGTTACCATACATTGTAGAACTCAGCTGTTGTTGATGTTACCAACTTCTAAATAATGCATTTAGTAGTAAGTATACCTAAAATTGAGAAAGATTTGCATCTTTTGATTGTATGTTTTTTTTTTTTTTGTTTTCCATATTGTAGACCTGAGGAAGAAAATAAATATTTTCGAAAGCTCGTTAAACTAAGAAGTGTTTCACTTTTAATTAGCCCTCATAATACCCAAGAAATTTAGTATCTTTGTTGTATATATATATATATATATATATATATATATATATATATATATATATATATATATATATATATATATATATATATATATATATATATATATATATATATATATATATATATATATATATATATATATATATATATATATATATATATATATATATATATATATATATAAATATATATATATATATATATATATATATATATATATATATATATATATATATATATATATATATATATATATATATATATATATATATATATATATATATACTTAAAAGTGTTTTTCCTCGAACCATTCATAATATATTCTTTTATATTTTCTTGGGCTTAGTGGTTCTTGTTTTTTTTTTTAAATTACGAAATAAAAAGGGTTTCCATTTCCTTTTTAATTTATTCACAAACGTTTCGGCTTGTTTGGCCTTTCTCGATGTCTACAACAAATATATTTTATTCTTAAAAAGTTCAATTTTAAACACAATTTTTAAAAAATGATGTGGAGGATTTTTTTACAATTTAAAATTTATCATCATTATATGCTATCTAAACAAACTAGATTTCTTCTGACTTACCCATAGGAGGATAATCCATTTAAAATAAAAGCATATATGTGTACACAACAAATTAAAATTTTACATGTCAAACACTAAAAACTATTCAGAAAGACACACAACTAACCACAACTAACCACAACACACAATCTGTACATTCATAGTTATACGGTTAAAATATTACTATTAAGAATTGGCTCAGGAATTGAGATGCTGGTATGTTTTTTTTTTCCGGTGTTTGTGGTTTTTATTTATGTTGATTATAAAAAATATAATTATATTTTTTCCCAATGCTGATTATATTTTAAGTATAATTGTCAACAATTCTCGTTATTTAATTTATTACGTTATAAAAAATTTTACTTAAATTTTTTATGTCGGTCCTGTCATTTATTGCATTTGTGTTTTTTTTTAATGTAAAGCATTTCCATAAATTCTCTTTTTTGATTATTAAATTCAGTTTTTAAAATTTTGGTGTCTTGAAAGTTAAACTTATGTAATGTTTGGCTTTCGTGTTTTGTTAATGCCGTTTTATTTTTCTTGTCATATTTGTGGCCATTTAGTCGGTTTTGGAGGTATTGAGTTGTTTGGCCTATGTATACGCTTGGACAGTCGTTACAAGGTATTTGATAAATTGTATGGGTCTTTTTATTTTTTGGTGTTTTACTTTTTAGAGAACTAAAATGCCTTTGCAAAAGGTTATGACCTTTATGACATACAGAAATATTTTGTTGTTTAAAATATGTTTGTAGATCTTCCGATAACCCTTGTATATTATAATGGTATAGATAAAATTTGGTTGTATCTTTGTTTGGTTGGTTTTGAGTATTATTATTTAGTTTTTGTATTCGAGAATTGAATAATGAATTAATTTAAATTTTTTTGGATAACTATTTTTAATGAGTATATCCTTTTGCTTTTTAAAGCTGTATTTCTGTATGTCGGGTCGCTAAGTTTTAGGCTCTGTCAGCCAGACCAATAACTACAGATTTTTTTTGGGACATTGATGTTGAGAGTAGTAATTCAGATAACGTCCGGACCAAGTTTATTTTGTATACCATTCTGTGTATAGTTGTTTTTGATGGTGTAGTGACATATCTAAAAAGTTTATTTTGGAATATATATATATATATATATATATATATATATATATATATATATATATATATATATATATATATATATATATATATATATATATATATATATATATACGTTCGTGCCTATATCTCGTTATAATTTTAGGTTTTTGAAATGTCTTCGAAATTGTTTATAAAGCATCAAAAATACCGCAGATCAATGTGGATTCTCCATGAGTCTATCTAATGGAGCTATAGCACGCACGCCCTATTAAATCCCAAAGAATAAAATTACATTAAATCCGAGTTTCAACAGGAAATGCAAAGTTACTTCCATTCGCCAACGAGAATTTGATAGAACCTTTGATGAAACTAATCTTGATAATCCTCTCTCTTTTGATCCTTTTTCCGCAGTTTAGTTTACCAAAGTTTTGTTAACGAGTATACGTGGCAAATAAAAATAAAAATTTAATATATTTAAAAAAAGTATGTTAAACAAAAAGAGTAATTATTGTAATTTGACATCCTTAAAATTGAGAAACGCAAGTTATTAAACTGCAGACGGCGAAGCACTCTTAGATATATTTCTTTGGAATTTTTGTGCTACCAGGAAATTAATGTTAGTACAGTAGTTAATAGCAAGGAGCTACATGACAATTAAATATTACGAAAATGCATAAACAACATTAATTTAACCCCAAGATAAATACCTTTTTAAGTTACTCCGTAGGCAGCATTCCAATTGCATCTAGCTGATGAACAACACGGATTACTTTAGACAAAAATAAGCTTTTATTAATTTTTTCTGTGATATTTACTTCTTCTAAACATTCATTTTTCACAGATAAAATTGCGAAACAACAACTTATGTTTGTTTCTAACTTTTTACAATTCTTGCCTAGTATATACTTTAAATATTTCTTTTATTTAAAATTTATTGTAGGTTTTAACGGAAAACAAAAAACCCACATTGTTTGGTCTAAAAAGAAGTTTTTTACGATCTTGTTTAATCTGGTTTTAAAAATGTATGTTCTAAAAACGTTTTCCAATAAACAATAAATAAACTTACTTGTGTAAGTATATTTAGGCCCACGGTAGTGCGCCAGGCCAGGTTCCGTCCCGACGCAGTGTGTATGTTACAAGGCATATTTCAGCATGTTTTCCCCCTATCATACCTTCGTTATCATTCCACATAAAGGTATGTGGCTCGGTATGTAAAATCTCGAACCTAAGTATTCTTATTACCTGTATAAAAACTGAGTAAGTTATGCCAAGTGGGTTTTGAGATATTCGATTTGGAAAATCGCTCATTTTACTTAAATAGAAATTAGAAATATGGGGTATTTCTCAAGGAAGTAGAAACTTAAAGCTTGGTGTGGGTGTAAATTTCTGAAGACAGCTCCTTTTTTACTCGGAATGCCCAAAAATGGGGAGGTTATATTGTATACTTGGGGGGTATTTTAGAAGTTTGCAATCCGATTTTATCTGAGGTTCTGAGGTCATATTTGTCTTAAAATTTGAAATGCAGCAGATTTTATTCCATTTAATAAACACAGAAAAAAAAAGAAGGAGATCATATCAAAAACATTAACGTTAAGTAACGACCAAGTTCCTATCCAAAAATCTCAAACTTTTAATGTACCGAGACATAAAGTAGACCAAGTTCTTTTTTGACTTGGCAAGTTTTATACTGATCTGTTTATTTAAATTAGAAAAAAAACTGACTGTGTTAATAAAAAAATCATTTATTAATACAGGCAGATCGGTAAAAATCTTGTCAAGTCAAAAAAGAACTTAACTTAATTTTAGATCTCAGGACTTTAAAGGCCGAAATTTTTGGATAGAATTTTTGGATAGGACCTTTGTCCTTGTTTTACATAAGTGTTTTTGGTATGATTCGGGGATATGCCATGTTTTTAAAAACAGATTTTTCGTTTGTTAAACATAAAAAATTAAAAGTGCTTATTTTTGTTAAATAAAATAGTTTTCGATTTTATATTTGAGGTAATACTAAAAAAATTCTTACAGGTATAAACTCCTAGAAGTACTTTGTGAAAAGTATTAATAATTAAGTTGGGTAAAATAAAATTTTTTGTAAGACGTAATTAAATTATTTGGTTAGTTTTCTAGATTAATACTTGTTAATATTTAGCTTACAATATATTATTCTATGATCCCGTTAAGAAGAAGAAAGTCCAGATTCACTTATCTTTTCTTGTTTTGGAATATAGTATTTTAGAACTGTCAAAAGCCAAGTAAAGTCAAAGTTTAGGTATCTTTTTAAATAACGAAATAGATTTTTTTAGAATTTCCTTGAACTCTTCAAAATTAGTCACAATCGGGTCGCAGTGCCGACAAGTTTTTTTCTTTGTTATATACACCAATATTTATTTCACAACTTTAACGCTATATCCTACTGTATATCAAGCTATATCCAACCGTATATCTTACTTCTAACATCAGTGGTACTGTTTTATGAATAAAACAGTCTTTAACAGTTTATTAGACTTTTTTTCTCTACTTCACGTCACTTTTCACTTTTTATCTTAACTTTATCACTTAAAAAACCTAACTACGTAACTAACTACAGTTGACCGCAGCCTTATACCTCTTTTAATGTTCTCTATACAGTTCCAGAAACATTTTCTAGATTATTCTTATAAGCTGTACATGGAAGTACGTTTAACTTTGGTCTGTTTTAACTTAAATTAGGATTTTGTTTTTAGATAAAATTAATTTTTTATATAAAAGATAAAAATAATCTGATATAAAAGAAAAATGGGAAAAAATTAGTAATTAGTTCTAAACTGAGAAAGTAATAAATTTGTCCAATTTTAGTTAAAGCTGACAAATTTACCCCATTTTTAAAAACGCATATCTAAACACTTTACTTATTAGCACTTTTTTCATATTTAGCCACCCAAAAACCATTAGCAATTATAACGTTATATTTATAAATTTATATATATATATATATATATATATATATATATATATATATATATATATATATATATATATATATATATATATATATATATATATATATATATATATATATATATATATATTCAGGGTGATTAGTAAGTAGAGGCGAAAAATGAAAACCCGAATTAATTTTTTAATTCTGAATCGAAAACCAACAATATTTTTTTTTGCAAATTTTCCTTTGTTTCCAAAATATTTTACTTTAAAGTTTTGCCAAAAAAAAAATTAAATTACATATTGGGTGTCTGAGTTGACGCTTTCAAACTATTACGTCATATAAAATGAAGATTGACCTTTGTCAAAAGTTAGAGACTTGTCAATCTGTTATTGGAGAAATCACAAAAAAATGTGAGTTCACTTACAAGGTATACGGTGATATTGTTTATGTGTATTGTGATTTTGTTAATAACAGATTGACAAGTGTCTAACTTTTGACAACGGTCAAACTTGATTTCATATGACGTAATACTTTATAAGCGCCAACTAATATTAGCGACACCCACAAAGTGATTTAATTTTTTTCTTTGGCAAAACTTTATAGTGAAATACCTCGGAAACGAAGGAAAATTTGCAAAAAAAGAATTCTTGGTTTTCGATTGAGAATTAAAAGATTAATTCGAGTCTTCATTTTCGCCTCTACTTACCAATCACCCTATATACATACATATATATACATATATATATATATATATATATATATATATATATATATATATATATATATATATATATATATATATATATATATATATATATTTTTATATATTTATATATATATATATATATATATATATATATATATATATATATATATATATATATATATATATATATATATATATATATATATATATATATATATATATATATATATATATATATATATATATATATAAACAATATGTTAATATAATTACGTAAGTACCTACTTATTTTCTATTTAAACTTTATTCAAACCCTGTATCAGGAAGTGATTTTTTGTATAGTGGTAACACACAATCTAACTGACTAGCTGGATGTCAAATCCCACGTGAAACTTAAAACAGCACGTCCGACGTTTGTAGAAAATAACTTTGCTTTAAAGGCATAAAATTTCATTCTATACTTGGGGAGGACGCCTCGCAATCCCTCCCTACGGTGTATTTTTCGCTTAAAACTTTTGAGTGGTTGAGATATAGTACGCCCTTAAATTATTACGCCAGTTTCTTTCAGGCTACGCTTTTAACTTTTTCCGCTGTCGATGTAATGATTTACGTTAGTTTTTGTTTTTCTTAGAAACTTTGATTTTTAAGCACTGAATTTATTTAGTTGTTATTTATATTGTAAAAACCAACTCTCACAAACTTTTCTGATTGTTTTACGTTAGTTCATCGGAAGAAACAAATTTGTCGTTACTTTTTCATCAGTAGGAAATCTTTTGTTTGTTTGGATAATCTGGAAAATTGGAGATTTCCAGCACACGTCAAACTGGAATACTCGAAATGAAGAAAAAGCGAAGTTTTGATGAAAATAAATGTACTACGCTTTTAAGAGGTTGCAAAGGAGGTTTTTGTTTTTATTCTGTATTTTAAGTTCGTAAAATAGATTTATTAAATAAAAAGAAGTTGTTTTTATTATACAGTGTGTACATAATGAATGAAACAAATTTATTATTTGCTTAAGCAAAAAAGAAAATTTTTTAAAGCACGTAAATAATAAATTTTAATTGCTCATTTTTTGACATAAAATATAAATGTACAGGGTGAGTACTGTGTCATCGACGATTTTTTTAAACAAAGACCCCCATATTTTATTGCAGATTTATAACTTCAAGAAAATCTGATTTTAAAAACATTAAATACCTATGGTTTTAGATGGCAATTTTGTAGTTACAGGGTGTTAAAAAATTATGTACATAGTATATAGAACAAATTCATTATTTTTTAAAGCAAAAAAACATTAAAATTTTTTTCAAACAAGTAAATACTTATTTTGTATTGCGCATTTTTTGATATAAAATATTAATATACAGGGTGACTTATGTAGCAGATATGACGTTAATAATGATTTTTAAAATAGTAAACGCCATATCTTATTGCAGATTTATAATCACCAAAAAGAGCCGATTTTAAAAACCTAAAATACTTATGGTTCCAGGGGGTAGTTTCGTGGTTATAGAGCGTTAAAGAATTATGAACATAGTAGAACAATTTTCCCTAAAATAATTAAATATATTACAAAATTTTTGAAGATTCTTTGTTGTGACTAAGGAATACCGCACGGTTATATAGAATGCAAATAATTCCTTGATAAGTTAAATTAGAGAGGTTAGAATTTTAAAGTAGATATATTGTGGGTTGGCTTTCTGTATGCTGATTTAGGTATGTTATGTTTGTGTCTTGTTGCTGAACTACATTAATCAGCAAAAGGTAAGGAAATCTTGTGCTTGGAGCACTTGAGAAAATAATTAACCCATAGTTACTCTTTCTTCCTGCGAATAAAAGTTATCTTTAATCTGAAAATAGGAATTACAAAGACTAACCACAACTATCCAGCTCCAAAACTTTGTCCACCGAAAGTGTAGATCGTTTCTGGAATGTTTTGCCTTGCTCAAATTAAGCTCTTTGTGTAAAGGCTTTTTAGATCAACGCAACAAATGCGGGTTTGTGTTTCATTTCTTTGTTATTATAATTATTTGTAAAATGGACGAAATATTTAAAGCTTAGGTATGATCAAATTATTTTTAAAAGAAACTTCCTAATACAATAATTGGCTTTAAGAGGAATTATGATTGTGTATTTTTGGCACTCGGTCTTGTAGTTTTTGTATTTTTTTTTGTTTTGTACATTCTGATAGTCAAGAAATATCGCTAAAAATATTTGCATTGTTTTTTCAGGGCACTTTGTCCACCATTTGGTCATATGTTGTTGTATACATGACTACTGTTGCACTGTCTTTGTACACAGGAAGTATTTTTAGAGAAGTATCCTTTTGTAAGGTTTAAATTATTAATAAAATTTTACTTCATTTAAAAAGTCAGGTTGCGTTTACTGAACCAATGATTTTAAGTGTTAGTATTTATATTTGTGCGAAACAGCGAAGTTAAGGTCTATTAATAGTTCGGTCCGTCTTGTAAAATATCGGCGTGTAGGCCTCCTCCTAGATGGGCTTCTCAATTCTTTCGAATCTATGTAGAAGGTCTTGCATCAGTCTTGCCTTGTTTCATCTGTGAGAGTTAATATTCGTTTACACGTATTGGTAAAAAAGGGCTAGCTATACAGAAACTAGAACTTACCATTTACTTCATAACGATTAGGGCCTTATTAATTAAAACGTTTTGTTTCATAAAAATAGCAATGGAAGTCTAGAAAAATAATGGACCCACAATATTAATCAGTACAGTACACAAGCATCCATAATAACCTATATACGTCAACACTAAAGTTAACTGGAAAGCAATGTGGCAAGTCTAAGTATAACATCGTGGAAAGGAAGATTATTATGAAGTGTATTATAGCAGATTTGGCTTGTTTCAATTTTGTAAAATAAATATAAATTTAAGTATAAGAATGCATTTCTTCATTATTTTGAAAACAGGTGAAAAAATAGTTTTTAATGCTCTTTCCGTTTCTGCCAAATTAGATTTAGTGTAATTTGACAAAACAATACCTTATAATTATGCGATTGTTAAAAAAATCTTTAAACTTTAATTTTTATAAATTAGTTTTTTCCGTTATTGCTGTCTTGTCGGCTTCCGGTGTTAAAATTAATAAGGCCCCTTCTTGTAATGTGATTTTTGACACTTTAACCTCATGACAGTTTTAAAAAGGACGGGTACTAATTTAAAAGTTTGTTTTTTTTTTATATGTGACTTATTTTTTTAATTTGTTTATATATTTTGAAGGACTGTAAGAAAGCTAATAGTATCCTTAGAGAAAACTTACGCTCCATTTGAGTAAACTAAATGGTAGTTTTATATAATGCAAGGCAGTAATCGTTATGCAAATCCACTTTATATAATTAAATTTAGAGTAACTGTGTTCGTCAAATATACGTCTTTCTTTTTTGGCAGATTATAATAAACTTGCAACGCAAAAATTATTTTATAGTTATTTTATATTGTTTTGGTTACTGGAAAAAATGTTAATTTTTAGCTTCCAAAATTCATACAACTTTTTACTCCCACTCATTAAACTATTTTTTGTTGCCAAAAGAGATAAAGTTCGCTATGCACCTAATGCATAGTTTTTGACAAAATATTTTAAACATTTTTATGAAGAGCTAAATAATCAATAATAAAACTGCAATAAATATGTAAGTTTACAAAAGGTTTTAAGCTGCAATGTAAATTTAATACTTAATTATAGAGCAATGTTACCAAATTTCTTTTAAAAAAAAAATCGTATATTACATAGATTCCTAAAAATAAATTAAAAGCGCTTTTACAGTTAATTATATAAATTAAAAATACTTATTTTTTAAAATTATTATATGAGCCTTAGAGTAAACGAATTATTGTTTTTTAATTCTATATAAATCCCAAAGTTTTTAGTTCACAAAAACTACAATTTAAGGAGTTTTACCTATATAAACCTTCCTTCCGCAGTTTTGAGCTTCACCGTCAAACCTACACATCTAAGTTTAAAAGATTTAATAGGAAAAGATTGTCTAAAAGGCAAACTTCCTCAAGATGAGTTTGAAATAAAGCTAAACATTCCGGAAACTTAGTAGAAAAATGACACGGACTCTTTGGAACTAAAGTAATTTTATTTGAAAAACTTTTACCTATATTTTAAACTACAAGTTTTCTACCAGAGATGACAAAATAATGAACAAAAGCAAACTTAACATGTTCTATTGTTTTTTTTTTTTTTTTTGAATCGGACTTATTTATAAAATTTAGATCTATTAATTTTTGGGTAATGCAGGATTTATAATAATGTCTATATTCTTAATAAATTAATTTTTATTTACCACTGATGGTATATTGTCGATCGTTATGGTTAACACTGGTTAGGAAAATCGATCAGTCTCGATTTTGACTTATTGGTTTTAACAAAAGGTTGCTCTGATAAAATTTTGATTAAAATTAAAGCACTGGTTGTATTCGTATTTTAAATTTAAAACTGACCTCTATCGATTATATTTTTATTCTCCTGTAGTTATTGATACACTTCTTAGTGTTTAACTTTATGTTCAGATTCTTAGATCTGGTGGCATTTCTGGAGCGCTAGAGAAATCAACAGCAATAAATATTGTTTTTCGTTGGGTTTCTTTAAAATATACCCCTTTAATGTGTAAAGAGCTATGGGAACTTAAAAGAATATGTTTTTATCTTATAAATAATTATTACAAAGGTTTTATAACGTATCCTTAAAGAACAAAATAACAAAAACAAGAGAAAAAATAAAAAAACCCAAAGTAAATGCGACTAAAATAATATTTCACTCACAATATTCAAAATGGGATTTCCGATAACGACGCAGAGGTATCAAGTTCTATGTGCCAAGGGAAAAGTCTTATTAAGTTATTTATTTTATTTTCCGGCATATTGGCGTGTTCCGATCTGAAGGTTAAAACGTGCTTAGCAGTCCTCTTTATATTTCAGAATATTCTGTTTTTAAAAATAAAATGTGATAAACATTTTGCTGGGCGATGCCTTAAAATCAAAATAGTAATTTGGAAATAATTTATTGATTAAAAGAATCGAAACGAACCCTACTTGTTTGTACTGTAATGTATTTAACTTCATATATAATTAAACAAAAATAAAAAGTTTTTTTCTTTAAAAATAAAGAGAAGACTTTAGGTTTAAAATGTGGAAATTTATAACTACGTTGAACAATAATTATCCAAGGAGACTTAAACTTTGCTGGGCAGTTTTCGTAATGCATGTACGAAATATAAAAAAAAACTGTTAACGGTATATTTTTATTAATAAGCCACTTTGCAAAATAAGCAGTCCAATGTAATTATTTTCAAATTTAAAAGCTTTATGCTTGTACTATTGTCCATATAATCCAGAATGGGTATTGTTTTTTACAATTTAAAGTTCAAATTTAGCTTGTTAATAAAAAAACCATTCTTTTCAACAATATTTTAAAGATTTGTCAAGTTCCGTTACCTGTCCACAGAACATTTTATTATGATTGGGCCATAATACTATAATTTAGTATAATTTCTTCTGGAAAGTATAGGTTTATATTTATTTGTTGGCGATTTTCTTTTTAAAATATACAGCTTTTAAAAAAATATATACTTGTACAATAAAGTATTTTTAATTTTATTATTGTCCGAGGTAGCGATGTCAAGTTCCTTTTGACATTTTTGCCACTGTTTATCTAGGCAACCATGTACATAGTAGTTGTTTATAAGTGCAAACAGAAGAAGTGCTCTTCCCAGTAAAAAGGTAAAAAAAAATATTTTTTTGTATGTTAATAGGTTAAATCTTTTAATAAAAATGACTGCTTGACCCAGTTTTTGTCCGTCTTTTCTGTTACAATGGTTTTTTTATACCTAAAATTTTTAAATTCTTATAGTTTTGGGAAAAAAAATCTGTGCATATACCTCTAAAACATAACCTAAAAATAAATCGGATTTCACAAAGAGTTTTCGCGTACAATGCAAATTTGTTAAATTTTTCAAGTCCGTTATCTCCTTTTTATCAATTCCGTTACCGAAATTATAAGCAACGGAATTGACAAGACTCTAACGGACTTGACATAGTATTACATATTAATAAGTATAATAAACGTTAAGTCATAGAATGGACAAACACAAAATAGAGGCTTTTATTGAAAGATTGCGAAATGATAAAAAGGACGCTGTCGAAAGATTAAATGAGAGGAGAAGAAAAAAAGTTAATAAAAACCTAGACAACAAGAAACTGCTGTCAACCATTTTTAAAAAACAAAAATGAAAGTGAAACTAATTTTGAAAAACTGCAGAAGACAGAACTTTCAAGTAATAAAGATTAGGAGGAGATGAAGAAAAAACGAACTAATCCTAATGCGGGACAAGAAAACAAAAATCCAAAAAATGTACCTTTAATTAAAATTAAAATTGAACCCTCAGAAAGAAGTGCAAAACAAAAAATGACAAAATATAGACAAAATTTGAGTACTGAAAAAAAAAAGATTTAGTTAAACTAAAGGATGGACAAAGGAAAAGAAAGGCAAGATACCCAATATAAAGCAAATGAAAAAAAGGATCAGAAAATTCAACGGGAAAAATGGAGAAATTACTAAAGAATTTATAGAAACAAGAAAAAAGATCTTCAGGAAGTTATAAATCAAACACCACCCGATTCAGATCAAGAAAACGAAAACGTAGAAGACAAATTTGCTAACGCATTTTCTCCAGACGATAACTTAATTGTTGAAATTCCAGAATCATGTAAGTATCCAGAAATATCCTCAAAAACCCTAAGAAATAGAACTTCCAATAATGACGAAACTTCAAAGAGCATTAAAACTTTTAGACCTGTCCAAACTCCAGATAACCTTTTAGATAATTTAAAAATATCCACAAATACCTTTCGGTTTTAACACTCCTGTTGCTATGTTTCTACAAAATCCAAGGCATAACAGTGAATATTCTAAAAAAGAACTTACAAAACTACGTACTAAACTAAATAATGCCAAGAAGCAAATCAAAAGACTTAAAAGAGATAAGGAAAAATACAGAAAAAAATACGAAAGGATACATGCAAATAAAAGAATAACAAAGATAAAACTCCGGAAAAAACACCGAAGAAAGTATTCGTATCCAATTAATTCACCTCTTACGAAAGTGCACAATATATTAAAGGGGTGTGAGATATCTCAAGATGTCAAAAGTCAATTGCTATTTGGAGTGGCCTTTAAGGATCAATTGGAAAAAAATGTCAAGGATGTTAATTTAAAAGATTTGAAAGAAAATAAACAATATAAGACCAGATTTAATCTGTACTTGGTTGGAAAAAATCTTCAAAACCTTTTTCCCGGTACTGATGTGAGTTGAAACTTTAACGCATCTGGCCATGCAAAAGGTCCAGTAGATGTTGTTGCAGTTGTAGTAAAACAAATGGCTAATAAAAAGGTATTGGAAGGTTGTGACAATATCTTGCACTAACGATTTAATAAAAGCTATAAATGGTATCTCTAAAATTAAACTGTTTGAAATTAAATGTGAAAAAATATCTAAGGCAAAAAAAAATTTACTTTTTAACTAACAATTAATAAAAAATATCACTAAGGCGCACCAAATCTGTTGGGCCAACTCAGAAGACAACCAAAAGGAATACTACCTTAGGAGTCTCAGTTGTGCAGAATGCCCTTTTTCAGATATTTGCTTACACTGTTCCTTGGGAAGTTCACGTATTTTTATTCAATCCAAAGATTCTACCAGTTCTTTAAATAAGTGTTTCCTTTTTAAAACATAATTATAGTAACAATGTTTTTAATGAAACGAATTAATTCTTAACATACACAAAGATTTTAAATAACCTGATGAAGATAGGACTTCAGTTGGCCAGTGAATTACAGTTCTTTTTGACAGCAATTGGTTTCCAGGTAAATTTTAAATAAATACTCTTTAATAGATTTATTCTGGACTTATGTTTTTTTTCATGGTTAGTGGAGGCTATTAATGAGGACAAAAAGTCTTTTTTTATACAGAATTGTAATCTATAAATAAAATTTATTACTTGAACAACACTGTTTTCATGTCAAGTCTGTTACCATCTTTGTCTTGTCCATTACGCATATTTATTAAAGCTCTGGATATTAATATGTAAAAACGATGAGTTACTTTTAACTTGGAAAGTAAAGTTAGATCGATGCCTATTCTTTTATATAGGTTATTTATTATTTTACACTCCATGTGCTTATATGTATTGAAATTCGGATGTGGAAAGAACGATTTTTAAAAATACCGCCTGAATTTCAAGCTTATCGCTTTAAAAAATGTGTTTTACTTTAAATTTTTCTGATTGGTTTCGCATGTTCTTATTTAATTTTAACTTTTAAATCCCGTTTTGATATTTCTAGTTTATAAAATTTTACTAAAATAGCTAGAAATTACTTGGTAACGGAAAAGACAAAATTATCTGTAAGTTTATACAAATCATACTTTTTTTCCTGTTTAATTTTTAAAAATTTTGAAACGGCTGAAGTTGAAAGGTTTTTAAATATAAAACTAAGAAAACAGCAACATAAAAATTTTAAAAAAGCTAAGTAAATTTTTTGGTAAGAAATTTTGCCTTTAAATCCTTTAATAAAAATATACCCTTAAATGGCCAAAGTTTTATAGAATTTTATAAGTAATTTAGGGAAGCAAGCGGTCTACGCTTAACTTCATTTAAAATTATAAAAACAAAACATTAAAGAAATATTTTATTATTTCTTTAAAAATCATTAGAAGACTTTAGGCTTAAAACTCAAGAATTATTATTAAGGTTTTTAGATATTGTTAAAAACCTGAGAATTGGCATAATCTAAAAAGCTCTACAACTTTTTTGTTTGTATTTTTTTTTAATCTGTAAATAAATTTTTAATGCATTTTTATGTAAAAAAAAAATTAAATCAGAATTTTAACTTGTACTTTCTGTAATTCTATATCATTATCAAATTGGGTTATTTTATGGGTATTATATTGGATTTTTGCATTGTTAAACCGTAAAATTATCTGTTATTATTATATAACAAGTTCTTATGTCTTAAATTAACACTACCAAATACCAGAAAAGTCAATTTTATTTTAGTAAGTTTTGGATCGAAATGATGACATTATTATATTCTGTAATAGTTGATAAAAATTTTTAATGTGTTAATTACAGTTTGTACAAAAATATTAATAATCTTTGCCAAAAATAAGCGCACTATAAATTAAGAGCTTCACAGATCGCTATGGCTTCACATGTGCACATGCTGAAGTTATTGTTTATTTTAACTTTACGTCCAATATTTAGCTTTGTGATATACTTTTCAGCTCCACTACCATTTGCATTTTTTGGTGCATCTGTACATATTTAAACGAAATCATTAAGTGGAGAAATTTCGGATTTTAAAATAGCGGCAGCAAGAGCATTGCTGTCGGTAAAGGGTGAAAATTTAACATCGATGTCTTTGAAAAGAGCTATGGTACTTATAACCGTTGGGGTTAAAAGGTTTAACAAGGTCAAGAATGACAGTAAAATTTCAAAAAGCCTGGCAGAGAGAAGCTGAATTTTTATGTAGCCAATATTTGTTAGTTATATAATATGTATTAAGTCTAGATATAGTGAAAAGCAATTCAGATTTTATAAATGCTTGCTAGGTAAAAACTTAATGCTTATTGCCACCTTGCGGAAACACAGAGCTTTAACTAAAAGAGCTTCTACTAAAGAGGATATCATAGCGCCTAAACAAACTTTAAGAACTTTGCTTTGTATACGATTAAGTTTTGTTAAATAGGTTTTACAAGTAAAGCCAAAAAAGAATGTACCATATTTCTTGTACCGACCTAATATACGATTTGTAAAAAACTAAGGACGTATGCACGACACATCCCCACCAGTTTTTAAAACAGATTAAGGAAATTAATGCATTTGTCACATTTAATTCTTAATTGACTAATATGTTGTTATTCAATTATCCAAACAATACCTCTTTTTAAGAAGGTATGATTTTTTTTTGGCACTAGGCTGATCAGCCATTCAGCCAGTCACAAAGTGTTACTTTTATAAAAAAAAGGAGCCTTGTATTTTATTTACTTAAATTATGTATATATTTTTTATACTTATCATACTTATACTAGAGGGTGAATAAAAGCTAAACCTATCACATATATGACAGGGACACACACTTCACGCCACTGGGGTCGATCAGGGCGAAGGTATGATTTTATTTTGTAAATTATTGTGATTTATGTTAAGAGTGTTTTGTCGAGTAAAGTAAATGTCAAAATCATTTTTTCTGGACCATTTTAAAATCTTATTAAAACTTTAGACACCAGTGTTATAACGTTGTCTTATTTTTTATTTTGTGTATAAATACAAAAAATCATCGGCATACTGCACTATTTTAAAACCAGTTAGCTTTTGAATATCCGCTGTGTAAACACTAAATGGTAGTGGGCTAAGTACTGACTCTTGGGGTAAATCAGAGTAAAGATATTTGGGACCAACTTTGGCATTTAAATTGTTTTAAACAAAAGCACGTCTACTTTTGCAGAATTTAGTAAATAAGTTATATATGTGCGAAAGTATTTGGGCATTGTTGCAGAAAAACGTGTGATAACATAAAAGCTATTTTACCATAGCCCTAAGTAGGCTAACATTCTTTTTTCGTTTTTTATAATACATAAAAAAGATCGTTTCTAACTAGTTTAATTCCTAAATAAATCTTGGCAACACCGCTCTACCAATCCGTCGGAACTATTGGTGTCGCTACGTTGAATCTTAATCCAATCAAAGCTCTAAAATTCGTCACGTCCCAGAAGGTCGAAAAACGAGTGCATAAAAGTCGCATCCATCAGCTTATCACAACGCAAGAAATAGTGAAATATTAAGATGGTCGTATGGCGAGGAACGTGCGCTGGCAGACGGCTAACGTAGTCAGTAGAACAGTCTGCGTGGTAGAAATAAACCGCTGTTCAAAGCGTTTTTTTTTTTTTGATATGAACACGAAAAATTATATTTTATTTTGAAAATAATTACCAAAATGTTTTTCAAGTTTTGATAGAAGAATAATACAGTTTTGCTATGACAATATTTATTACCTTCTCTGTGCTAAGATCAATAAATTTGGCTAACATATCTCTGATAAAACAGTTCATATTATAAAAGGTTTTGGTACAAAAGTGTACATTTTTCTAAGCCTAAGGCTATTCTAAAATGTTCTTCTTGTCGCATGTAACGTGGATTAACTCTATGTAAAATTCAAAGGTAACTAGGAAGAAAGTGTGTAAGAATTTAAAAACCTGTAAAAGTGAGAGCTGCAGTTTATAGTGGTTAATTCGACAGTGTTTTTTTAAAAATAGTACATGGGTAACATAGTAATGAGCAGTCAAGGTAATATTTAAACCTTTTAATAATTGCTCTTAAGTAATTTTATAAGACAGAAACAGAACTTGATATAAATTTGATTGCTGTAGCTATAACCAATTTTTCTTAATTGAGTTATAAATTAAATGAGTGAATATACAATTAACTTTTTAAATAGTATTCTTCAATAAAATAAACCAAGAGTTACAGGAGTGATAAGTGATACGGGATATTATATTATATTAAAAAAAATATTTGATAAAAATTTGACTTTTCTCTTGTGTAATAAAACACTTTTTATTTGTGCGGTTGCGTCTTTGCATTTGGAAGGCGATTCGGGTTTTTTTGGGAAAAAAAAATTTATTTCAAACTCAATTGAATTTTTGGATTTCTTTTTTTCACATAATTTATGTTTGGGCCCCATTAAAAGAATTGAACATCCAATTCTTTTCTGCAGTTAGTAAATTTATATTTAATTTTTAAAAATTGAAATTTTACTTAAAAAAATTGAAATTTCTACATTTCTTTTACTTTTTTGAATTGAACCAAATTAAATTTAATTTAAAGGGAAATTAAAATTTATACTTTCTTTTTTCCTTTTTTTGTCAAGATTGCAAAAAGTCTCTTTACAGGGCGTCCATAAAAAACCTTAATTTTTACCTACGTATTCAGTTTACCTTTAGCAAAGGGGTTTGTCCGCAACTCTTACAGAGCGGGGCTCAAGATAACCAGTTTCCCCCATAAAATAACTTTTAGCCGAATGGCCCATTTTTTCTCTTGTGAAATGACCTTTAAAAGGGAAAATCGAAATTTTTTTTTGTTACCTTAATTGTTTTTTTCTACTTTTTTGGGTTGTATTTCTAGAAGCTTGTTTGTATTTTTTATATTAATAAAATAACGATTGTGAGTTCCCAAATTTAATAATGTTTTGCACTTTTATTCTTAAAAACGATCCCCGAGCTAAGATTTCTTTTTTTCTTAATTTAAAATTTTTTATAAACTTACGTTTTTCTTAAAATGGGTTCAGAAAACGCAAGAGCAGAGGATAGTGCTAAGGGAAAAACGACGCACATCCTGGGGGAAGATTGGTTTTTTAAAGAATTAAATATTTAAGAGCAGCCGTTTGATGCTAAATAACAGAGATGCCGCAGAGATTTATACTAGGCACCCCCGAACTTTTCAAAAATATGTTGACGCTTTTTTAAATTTTTTACAAGCTACTCCCACACCGCAGGTGGAAGTCAAGCTCCCGAAAAAAAATTAAACCTTCAGAGGCCAAGCCTCGAATCTCCCCCAAAAAGCTATATAAATTTTAATTGTCGATAATGAAACTCTTAATAATATTCAAAGGTTTATTTATCTAAAATCTTTCTAAAGAAAAAGGCTTTAAAATTTAAAGATAATTAGTCAGTTATCAATAAAATGTTAAGTGAAAGAAAATTTAAACCAAACGTTATAAGAACAAACT